>DWMZ01006517.1:0-10281 GCA_018249855.1 Eueides tales michaeli | reverse complement strand
AACTAACGTTCGTATATGAATTCAAAATACACGGAACAAAATATAATAAAAGTTATGAGGCAGGTGCACTAGCGTGCGACTCTAAACGCGACGGATTGTGGGTTCGATGTCCACTCGAAGAAATTAATTATTTAATATTTTCGAGCGAGAAAATGAAAACTTAACTTACAATGGCTTGAATTCAGCGGAAAGTAGGAAACAAAATGTGTCTTCATCGGAACGGAATGTGCTAACACTAGGTTCCCAATATCCCTCTGCAACAATGCAATGTTCACTATACAGCGTGATGTTAAAAAAATAGCTTATAAATTCCTTGTTTTTATTTTATAAGCATTTAAAATATTATTTATATTTTTTTTTAGTTTTTATATAAGTCGAAATTTTAAATATAAAAAACATAACACACCTTACCTTTTTTCTTTTCTTCCTGAAATGTTTTACTCTTATGATAAACGACTGCTATAACTTTTGCTAATTAGTACTACAAAAAATGAAATAAATCTCTCCAATTATATTTTGAAAAATCTACAAAACATCTTAAAAAAGAACACTTAAAAACGTTTTTTTTAGTGAAAGTATTTTTTAATTACTTTTGTTATTTACAGTATTATACTGATGCTATTTTTAATCTGTAATAAGCACTATTATATTATATAAGTGATAATGCTATAAACTGATACCAGTTATACTTAGACCCATTCGATTGCTAAAAATGTTACCATCTTTTTCACCAATGTTTATAATTGATATGTTGTTTTCGCAGACTTTCTGCCATGAAATTAGTATTGTAGTAGTGAATGATTCAAGTTTCAACGAATGCTTGTAAAATGTAAGTAATTTATTTTCACCTCAGTTTATATTATAAAGATGTAATTTGCCAGTTCAAAAGCATGTTTATTAAATTTTCAATGTGTTTTATCCAACTTACAAAACCATTATCAAAATATAAACTGAACTTCAGAAAATCGTCGAATCTACATACACGTGAAAAGGGATTCCCTGCCCGTGGACTACCTTTGATCCGTCGATTGAGTTATACCCTGTAGTCAATGCATCACATTCGCTGTACCTTTACAAGCTCCCAGTGTTTTTTAATATTTCTTTCTAAATTGCATTTACTGTGTCCTGTTTAACATATAATTGTTTGTGGTTGGTTTTCGTTCTATAATTGAAAAATCTACAAAACATCTTAAAAAAGAACACTTAAACTAATCATAGTCTTTGTGTTTTGTAAGTATACCATAAAAGTGAGCAGGACTTTTACGTACTATTCAACTACAAAGAGTTGTGAGACAGGATATAGACACACATCTCCAAAACTGTCCACTGCCACATTGGAGGATATTTTAAAAATTCTGGACTGTAAAGAATTCAACATAAACATCAATAGTGAATACCTTACACATCTTCGATTTGCCAATAATATAATACTACTCAATGAGATCATGTAAGAATTGAACACGATGCTTAATTTTTCTCAGTAGAATTTCTAGCAAAGCAGGTCTTAAGATAAATATGGATAAAACAAAGATCATATTAAGATCTTTCGTCAAATTCAGATCTCAGGGGTTGCTTGCAGGAAACTACGAGAAATTTTCGCATCCGACAGATTACCTCAGTGTATCAAGATGAAAAAAAGTCTTTCACCAGTGTCTGCTGCCAGTGATGACATACGGAAGCAAGGCGAACTAAGTGTCTTATAAGAAGGGTCAAGATCACACAGCGAGCAGCGAACAAGAGAAATGCTTGATATTTCACTACGTGATAGAATCAGAAATGAGGATATCCGTAGGAGAACAAAATTACCCGATATTATTCGAACCATTGCTTAGCTGAAGTGTAGTGTGCAGATATTGAGCAGGATATATAGCGCGGAGAACCGATGACCGTTGAGATTGGCGGCTGTAAACCGGACGACGCTAAGTGTAGACGCCTTTGACCAAATGGACCGACGATCTGGCCAAGATTACCGGAAGTCTGCTCGCAGCAGCGCATTACCGATCATTGTGGAGATCTTTGGGGGAGGCTTTATCACTTCCCGTTGCAACTTAATACAAAACAAAAGTACGGCTGAAAAATCTAGACACTGTAATGACCCATATATTTTCTATATCTACAAATTTTCATATCTTCATATCATATTCACTCACGCTACATATTAATTATAAGTTACGCATAACTACTTTAATATACTCGTATTATTGCAAGATTTTATGTAGTTAACTAAAGCATATATGTATAGTGAATATATACATATGTTTTAGTTAACTACATAAATGTATACATAAAAAACCATCATTGCGACAGTTTAGGAAGTGACACTTCTGTTATCAGTTGCGCAACAATGGGTTGAATAGTTCCCTATCGTGCACGAAGACTGGCTGTAATCTGTTAAGACATACGGCTGTTGAAAATGATTAGTAAATGTTATGTTCTTAAAATTAAAATGAACAATATTTGCTTTGAATTTTATGCCTTAATATTACCCGTTGTAAATCTAGTTTTATTTCTTAAATATCATATTAATACGTGAAATGTGCAAAATTGTATATTGGGGTCCCAAATAGCTTGATTAATTTAGCTACAAGTTATCTATAAACCATTTAAACATGTTGGTTTGGTCTGGTTTTACAAATGCAACGTGTGGACATAGATCTGCAACTATTAGGACTATATAAATGTATGTACAGTGTACGCTTAGAATATATTACGAGTTCCAGCGTATAAATAATAAGAAGGGGAAGAGGGGGTCCGTGGCCAATTTAGAATTATAAAATTTTCATTTTTAATAAAATTTTCCCTGAAAAGTACAAAAAAATAGTCTAGCCAAAACTAAGGTTCAAGCCCCTCTAGAAAACATATCTAGATATGGTCATGATGAGTTGATGTCAGAATTCAACGCCACGATTTTATTCTTTATGAAAATAATGTTAGATGACTATTTCAGTTGTACGTACGTAAGAGACTGAATTGGGCATGCAAGGTATTTCAACTTGAATCAAGTTACTGTTACTATTGTGCCAGTTTTGGTTAACCAAATTTATTATATCCTACAGGTTTAATCCTATACCAAATCTCATATTTTATATGATCTATAAATAGACGAAAAAATAATGAATATTTTTATTTTAAACAGTGTCTTATCAAATCATATTTTTAAATTATTCATTCCTTTGCTTCTAAACACAATATGACTCAAAATAAAAGGAGTGGTTCAATGTTATAGTCTCTTCTCTGTTTTGTGGATTAAAATGAGAAAAACAAAATCTCCAGAAAACAGAAAAAAATTAATAGAAACCAATTAATATGTTTAACAAAAGTAAGCCTCACAATCATATTTTCATTATTTATATCCAAATATAAAAAAAAGCTTTTTTTTATATATCAGTGGGTACGGTTTTCATATGTTATTATTAATGACTTGTTACTGTCCTGTGAACAATTCTTTCTAAAGGGCATACAGAATTCATTGAATACCTAAAAGATGTTATTTGTTTATTTATATATATATATATATATATATATATATATATATATATATATATATATATATATATATATATATATATATATATATATATATATATATGTATAAAATAACCAACTAAGCCATACGTTCCCATTGAAATTTTTATATTCTTGTACAACTTAATTATGTGGTGGGATATCACTTTAAAAATATATATAAAGTTGCATCACTTTATAAAGAAATATTTCTTCTTATTTACATCGTAGTAATTATTTTAAATATCAAATTTTTCAATGAAACAAGAAATTCAATAGCCCTTGAGCAGAACCTGTGGTGAGCATTGTGAGGTTAATGGCTTAAATAGGCAACGTTACAGAATATTACATTTAAAACTAACAACTATTGTACTAAATGTACTTCTGTATTAACCACACCCGGTGTGGGCAGTAATGTGGATATTGAAATTACAGAGTTCCATTGATTAATTAATTGCTGCTTGATCGATGATGAAAGCTTCTGCTAGAAGCTGTAGTATTTTTTAAACAAGCTGTGAATAGATTCCCATTTTCTAACGAAGTAGCTATTCTGACGTTGCTTGCTAAGTTATATATATATAATTATAGAATATAACTCCGTGTTTTACCTAACCACACTGAAATACAACCACTCAGAGCCGGCAGACAAACTCGCTTCACTTGTGGATATATAAATCTTCGAATTGGTGCCAAAACTGAACATTTCTCTTAAATTTTTTTTTCGCAACACTACAGTTATTTAAGAGCTTTATAACTATGAAATGCTACCACTGAATTTCGGCAGTGCAACTTATTTCGCATGCAGTAGTGCTATACTTCGAATAGGTACCAAAACTAACCATTTCCGTGATCATTTTTTTTCGCAACAATAAAGTCTCTTTCAATCTCCATACTTGAGTTCGCAAACACTAAGAACAGGCAGACCGAGTTCATTCACATGGGGATTGCTCTACAACCCTTAAATGTCTATACAGGGTTTGGCTAAAATATATAAAGGGTTTGCTTATAAAGTCAACAAAATTAATGTTTATTTTGACAGTATGTGCTCTATTTTCCATGTTACAGTCTCACTTTAAAACTAAGTGAATGAATAACAATATTTCTATATAATAAATATATGTAGGGAAACGTTGACCAGAGTGAAAGATTAATCGAACATAAACATCAAACTGTTTTGTTTTCACCAGTCCATACACTTAACTAAAATATTATAAAGGTCAGAAAGCTTTTTAGCTTGTGGCTCATTATAAATATTATAAATAGTCGACGTTCTTTGTTTAAACTTTTGAATATAAACTTTTAAATAAAACATTAAACATGAATAGTCTTTTTTTAGTCAACCTCTGCAATCAGGAGGCAAAAGAATCTATGATTAACTTATTGTACCAACGACCAAGAAGATAAAAATCAATGAAGACATTTCTATTATAGAAAAGGAAATCAATTAAGAATGTGTGATGCTCATAATGACTGTCTGAAGTGTATATTATAGATTTTTCATTTGGTCAATACCTACTTAATTTCCCATAAAATCCATAGCAAATGTAATGAACAATAGAATTGTACTTAAATATATCCAAAGATGCCATTTAACATCTTTTTTAAAATTCTTAACATCTTAATAAAAAATTAATATGTTTAAATTTAATTCCATGTTATATACCGATAATATTGGAAGCCAAATAATAATATAACAAACTCTATTTCATACTTAAAGCCACAAGGCGATGACTTTGACGTTAATGTTCACTTATACTAATTAATAGCCCCTAAAAAAAAAATATATATATTTGTGGATTTTAGTACAAATGAAATATTTGGGCATACATATTAATAAATTCAACCCACTTTGATTTTGGTACCTCTAAGCTGTAATTAATATGCAAAATGTTGACAATTTATGTACATTGAATAGACAGTGGTGTCCGTGTGGTATGTATCCTGTGACTAAAATTCTTATTGTCTCATCATATAGTATAAATTAAAATAAATTATTTTTAATGACACCTTCTACTTGGTTGTTATAATATTAAAGGTAGTAAAAGTAAAAACATGGGAAGTTTGCCTGATCGTAACCTAACGCGACAAGACTGGTTTGGTAAACCAATACCTACGTAGCTAAATTATTGTCGCGGCACCTAAAAATCGAGTCTACGTTATAAATAAACCGGATCCTGAAAGTGAATCAGGTGATTCCTATAGCCAATTACCCACGCTCTGGACATCACAAAAAAATTTATAAAGAACCCATGCGGTTCTGTTGTGATTTAAACAGAGAAATGTGACTCATGTCCGCAGCGAGAATCGTCAGTATAGGCAATACTTATATTAGCCTCACTTACATACTTGCTTTCTGTGTTCGTAAATTCTACGGCCATACAATAACTTTTAAAGCTATTTGGTGAGGATCAACTAGTGAATGAGATATTTATAGTGTTGTAATTAATTTAATATAGCTTAGAATTTGGAAATAAATAAGTATTTAACAAATTCTAATGCATTGTAAGGGTTGTCGTGGTGCAGCGGCACAAGCGTGGGACTGTGGGTTCGATCCCCACTCGAGGAAATGAAATGTTTAATATTTTCAATTAAATATTTAATGTTTCATTTCTTCGCTCTGGTATTAAGGCAAAACGTGGCGTTGAGTTCCGCCACTCAACACGCAATGCCTCAAATTCAGCGTTAAGTGGGGAATGGAAGTGGAACGGTGTGTCTTAATATTAGGTTCCCAAGTTCCCTCTGCCTACCCTGCCATGTGCGGGAAAGAGCGTGAAGTTCTAATGTATTATTAATATCAATGAACATGAGCCACCCGTATCTCTTTCAGAAGCAAGACGTAGTGATTCGTTAACTGTAACTGTTTACAATTTTTTGCCGTTATATATGCAAAATAAAGAGTTCATTAATTATGAGCAAAAATCTGAGTAAAATTACAGAACGGATATTCCAAAATTACCAATTTGATACCATTTTTTAAAAAAGAGTTGCTCGTTAAGTTAGCTAATCAGAATAGGCGGGGAGAGGACTGGATGTGATAGGGGATTGTAGCTACTCTTGTTTTCTTTTCCTAAGTATGATTAAAAGGTGTAATATGATGTACAATACTAATGTTCGATAGCTTAAATAGAAATTCAAAATGAAATTATTTTTAGAGAGTAATTTATATAATTTAAATTAACAATCCCTGTAAATAAAGGTTTTCTAAAAATGTATCATATTTAGAGTGCATACTTTTATTGCTTTTCTGTATTCTTAGAATAAGATTTAAAAGATGTTTAAATCGTTTTATTTTTGTTCTAGTCTTTAAACATTTTACCACCCAAAGCCTTAAACATAATTTAGGTAGATCAACGAAGCTTGCCATATTATAAGAAAAAGATCGGTAAGTGTGATTAGATTACAAAATACTGACTTCAGACAACTTACCTACATAATTAAACTTTCAGAAATAAAAGTCATTAAAGAACTTTTGGAGGGAACACACGAAAATTGGAATGTAATAATTAGTACTTACTTAATGCTTATTACTTTTTTAACTTCACGTTGTAGATAGTGTAGCTCATAGTGTAGATCGAACAGTGTCGCCTAGCTTTCAGGCATTCACTTCTCTCTGAGTTTAAAACTATATATATAACAACGCCTATTGAGTGGCGGTGCTCAACATCGCTCTTTACCTCGTTACCAAAACAAAGAAATTAATATATTAATCATTTCATTTCCCTGAGTGAGAATCGAACCCACGATTTGTAGCTTTTGTAGTCACTGGTACCAGTATTTTTCTTAATTGCAGTCACATTAGTATCATCTAAGTATATATAATTTCACATTTCAACCAATTGTTTAGAATATTGAGTTTAGTAATTTGGTGCTAAAATCATTTGATCAATTTCTAAAAAAACGACATTCTCGATATATATTTAAAATATATATTTATACTGTTAATAATCTAAGAAACTTTTAAAGTTTAAGTGCTTATAAGTATATATAGGTTATGATATTTTTATATATAATGATAATATGTTATATGTATATATTTTATTTGTATTTGAGCCGTATTCGGATTACTGAATAAAAGTTCATGTTTGCGCTCTGATAATAGAAAAAATAGTAGCGTTGAGGTTTTTGTCTCTGAAAATCAATCAATCTCCCAAAAATGGACAGTTTCTGGGGAAAATAACGTCTGAATACTCAAACACTAAATTCCCTCGCTCTACCCTGCTATTTCATAAAGAAGATAGCAAAAGCCATGCATAAAGGTTCGTAGCTTTTTATTGCATCATCTTAGACGCTTCCTTTTTTGTGGTTCATGGAAACTTTGATATGGATATTTGATATTAATTTAAGCTTGAGTCATTCACACAATCTCAAGACAGATTCTTGGCACGTGGGCAGATGGATAACAAAGTGCTCATATAAAGATTCCATTTAAACCTTGTGAGGTAAGGAACCCTAAAATATAGAACATAAATTGAAGCTAAAGCTAAAAGCTTTATATTTTGCTAATGTGATAATAACACAAAGATACGTGTACATCATCGTAAAAAATTTTACGACAGAAAAGTGACCTGCAAAAAATACAGTAAAAGTCATTGGATAAAAACATACCTGCTTAAGTATTCCAGACGCGCAGTGTATATTTTCATATTATTTCTACGAACTTCATCGTTGGCCAGATTTCAACCGTGAAATTGCTTCCAAGGTTTGGATTTAGTGTGTCGTTATTATTTTAAATTAACCAACCATGTATTTCATTATTATAAAAACAATATTTATAATATATTAAGGAATATTTATAAATCGACAGTCATGAGGCTGTCGTGACGCGTTGGCACAAGCGAATGACTCACGCACGACGCGCGCACGGCAATTGTGGATTCAATTCTGGTAACGAGGCAGAGCGCGATAGTAAATTTTTTGCGTAGAGTAACTGCACAAATGCACCGATGCAGATGCAATAATCCAAGAATCAGCAGAAAGTAGGGAGCGGAGTGTTATTGGGAACATTTTTGTTGTTGAGGATTGTTGTTATTGAGTGTCTAAACATTAGATTTTCAGATTCCATCTGTTTAGCAGGGTAGGTATATTCGGAATACGGTGTGAAGCTAAAAAAATGAATAAGTAATTCCAATATTTACAATTGTTTTTTTTTTAATTATATCAGAAATTTACAATTTTATTTTTAATTTACTCAAACACAGGAAGTTTTTACTTATAATTTTATTTCGAAAGTAGCATCCGAGTTTTTACCTCAAACAAATCTCCCATATAATTTAAGATACACTACTTAAATAATGACACTCCATTCTATTCCCGACCTTCCATCGGGAACCTAGTGTCAAGACACTCTGTTCCATTTCCGTTCCCCACTTTCCGCCGAATTTGAGGCATTGCGTGTTGAGTGGCAGAACTCAACGCCGCGCTTTGCCTTATTACCAGAGTGAAGATATGAAATAAATATTTAAATTGAAAAATATTTCATTTCCTCCACTGGGAATCGAATCCAGAACCTATCAGTTACAGCCACACGCTTGTGCGCTGCGCCACGAGAGGCCTTACACGACAGGTACTTATAAATTTAAAGTAATAATGCAAAATTCACAACCTATAAAGTCAAAGTTGCATATTGTTGTTTTTTGAAGTCGGTTAAAGTTTTTTTTTATCTTTATTTTGTGTCTCGCAATTGACAAAGTATGCATAGGGAACTTGGGAACATGCTATTTAGATACTCCTTTCCGTTTCCCACTTTCCGCCAATGGACCGCTTAAAGCATTGTAGAACTCATTACCCCATTTAGCTTTGTTATCAGAGCGAACAAATAAAAATTTTAAATATTTCACGTCTTCGAGTGGGTATCGAACCCACATCTAGTCGCACTTGTGCCCCTGTGCTACGGTAGAGCTCATATTTAATTCATTCCTTAATCTATACCTAATAAAAATATGAGCAAGAACAAAAATACAACCATGAAAAGATGAGGAATTCTACCTACATCAGCTCACCCGAATAACTTGATAGCATTTAACAAGCCTTTATCATAGGTTAATATAATTTGGATCATATATTAATATACTTTGGATCGTAGCGCAGGGGCTCAATCGTGTGACTGTAAACGCGGCAGGTTGTCGGTTCGATCGCCAGAATATTTAATATTTTCAATTTCAATATTTATTGTTTTCAACGCTTCGCTCTGGTAACAAGGCAAGACGCGGAGTTCCGCCACGCATTGCTTTAAATTCGGCGAAAAGTGGGGAACGGAACTCTTGACACTAGGTTCCCAAGCTCCCTTTATCGGGGAGGCTGGGCCATGTGCCGCGAAAAGCTGAAATATGTATACAAAACTTATACATAACATATAATTAACAATAAGTTTAATCAGGCGAAGCGAAGTAGGTTACTAGTTTTAAAGTTCAATTAAAATTAATTAATGAACACTAGTAAATATACATAATAGTGTATGTGTGTGTATTTAATTATAGATCGCAAAGTTTGACGCAATGTCGAACTTCACTTTAAGATTTGAATTAAGAATATGTTATATAAAAACCAAATGAAAACAGCTTTGACTCGTCGCAATTTCAGCCAAATCTCGAAAAAAGTATTAATCACGATATGAAAAAATCACTTTTCACAAAAAAGCAAGAAAGAAAATAAAGCTAAACTAATTATCCTTCTAATATTATAAATGTAAAAGTTTGTGAGGATGGATGTTAGTTCCACTTTCACGGAAAAAGTACCGAACGCATTAGGATGAAACTTCACAGTAACACAGCTTATACA
>DWMZ01006516.1:0-10281 GCA_018249855.1 Eueides tales michaeli | reverse complement strand
CTTCTGGCTTTAATTTAATAGTACAATATGACAAATAGTAACAATAATATATCACTAACGAAATATTTAGAAATAAACACATTTATTTCAAGGACGAGGAACAGAAATAAACAATATCAAAATTACTCAAATTAATTCTATGTTGTGCACTGAGAGCTTAATTATAAAAATAGCAGAGACGCTTTTTCTTTATTTTTTTTCAGAAATTTTTTTTTCATGTTATATATCAAGAAATATATCGACACCTTGATCCTTACAACGGTAGGCTTAGCGATAATGCCTATTTACGACACATTTAATGATTATATATATTACATAATATACATAACATACTATAATATAATAATTTAAAAATCACTTTCTAACATGTTCTATCAATTGATAAAAGAACATTGCTATTTGGAAAAAATATATTATTCGATATAATTCATAATGTTTTTTCAACTCATAACATGTATTTAATAATTTCGTTATCCACCAATTGTCAAAAGATAATAGATATTTTTATCTAATCTATCTTGTTTCTATGAAAAATTGAATTTCAATCCATAACTTGTTAACATATTAGCATAGAGTGTACATATTATAGTGTTTAAGAAAATAATTTTTTGTCACAATGCCACTGAAGCCAAGGTCACTGAAAATTTGTCCTTCAAATACAGCAGCGTCAAATGGTACGTTGTAATAATCATTTATTGACTTTTGTACATCAAATAAATTAATTATTAAGTTCTTAATTGAATATATGTTATACAAAAGTGCTTTACAATATTATCATATAGTAAGTAGTTTATTCATTTTTGTGTAGGATTACTGATTATAAAACAGTGAAATGAAAATTGGATCGTATTTTTTTTGATTACTAAATCTAAATGGCACATTGCCATAATATTCAACGTTGACAATGTATTATAATGTAAACCATTTTACATTATAATACATTGTCAACGTTGAATATGAGCATTATAAGCCCTGTTATTATTTGTGAAAATATGTGATATTGTAGCAACAGTCAACAAGTTAACAATAATATTATAACATAATTAAGTCTACAAAATGTACTTAACAATTACTAGCGTAATTTGTGCCATATTAGTTTATGACTTTTTTTAAATATAAGATGAAAGACTTTATAAAGTAAAGTAGTTGTTCTAAAAACTTTAGTCAAAACCTTAAAGCGTTAAAAGTAAATACTAATTTTATTGCCTATTCTTTATAAGTAGATAGGTATTCGTCAATCAGATTATAGATTTTCTATTAGATACGGATTAAGCATACATATATTTTAATTGATAAACTATTACTTCAAATAATTTATCTATATATTATATGATAATTGTTAAAGCCATTAAGGCACCTGTAAGCGAGACTGATATAGTTTGGATTTCTAATCAAAGGAATTTATTATTTTTTCTCATTCCGAAAATAAGACAAAACCCGACCTGTAATTCCGATACTTACAAAGCAGTGTCTTAAAAATTGAGTGGTGTTTGGGAATGGAGTGTCTTACTATACTGCTGTATCCGGCATAAAATGTGAAGCTAAAAAAAGTACGAGTCGGGCTTGAATTCAGAGGGCCCCTACCAATTTCAAGATTGTAGGTCAGCGGGAAGTACAATTTATAAAAGTTGACAAGCTAAAGTTAGCCGGCGTCTGTATTCAATTTCTATGAAATGAATTAGAAATACAAATAAAACATTTATAGAAACCTGTTGCGGCGCTCGAAAATGGAAATGACTCGGGGTAATTAAATACTCAAAATTCTTATTTTCTCGCTCTGACACCGAGGCAATGCGCGACGTTGAGCTTTGTCATAACTCAATACTTCAAGCATTCGATTTGAATTGAGGAAAGGAAGTGTTGACGTTGAAATGTGAAAGGAGTCTTAATTTGGCTCCCAAGTTCACTCCACTAATGTGTACAGGGCAACAGCGTGGAGTTAAAAAATATATATCTATAAATGTTCAATTTTTCAAATTATTTCCTTTAATATGCATTGTAAGTTTTCACATAATGCCAAATTTCATAACTGTAGGTATAGAAAAAATACTTTACAATAGATTTTGATTGTGCGTGCAATTTTAAACAAAATATAGCTAAAACGGTACAAATGCAACCTTGACTTTTTCTGTAATCAAAGGGACCATAGACTTAAACATTTGATATTGATATCTTCACGTGATTTAAACTCCACGTAATCTCGAAATAAATGATCTTGACTAAGTGATCTTAAACAAATTGTTATTTTCTGTTGATGTATAGAACCCTATAAACATGTTGTGGGTAGATGGAATGACATTTCAACGTTCAAATTTCATACAGTAGAACGTCGAAACGAATAGTGGTTATATTTTTAGAGATATGTACATCTTTTTAGAATTCCATAACTCAAAAGATAAAAGCGGAACCCCAGCAGGACCACATTATTGTCCGTCTTTCTGTCTATTAAGATTATTTATCAAGAGTTTGTATGGAGGTATTAAGCTGAAATTAATATCATTTAGCCGTGTTAATAGTCCCTTAGAGCACAGAAGAAACCAAGGTGTTGAGTTATGATTTGAGAGTCTCTCTGTATTTTATTTGAAATTCACTGCGTAATCAAAACCTATAGGGTACTTCCCCTGAACTTACAGTTTGTCAACTTTATTTGATGCATAATCAAAACATAAAGGGTATTGAAGTACAATTTATTTTAAGAAAGAAATCATAAAATGCAAATTTAATTTATATTTATATTAAAAAAACAATATTAGAATTATATTAGAAGTACCTTTTATACAACAAGCCTAGTAGCAAACTTAACTTTATTAACTTTATAACTTGTACTTCCCTTTAATCTGCAGTCCTGAAATTAGTTTGGAACTCCTCGGTGGGTTAATACGACTTGCTGGCTAGTTCGATCGGGTCTTTTATATCATTATCCAACTGTTATTATAGTTTATATTTAATTTATTTTTTCATTAACTTATAATAATAATATATAATAATACCATCCTTTACGCAGCTGAGCAAATATCCAAGTTGAGAGCATCACAGTCTCCTATCGCGATTTCCGTGCCACGATGCCCTACATGGTCGTCACTTGAACCTCTTCGCTTTAAACGGTACTGGGATAATGACGCCAATGGAGTCCTTCTTAATACAGGACAAACAGGTTTGTAAAAGCATTATTTATTATTTAAAAATATTTAAACTTTTGTAGCATTTAATATTTTTAGCTTCATGCTGTATTCTGATTAAAGCAGGGTAGGCAAAGGGGGACAATGTCGGAACCTGTTAGGCAGCTCCATTAACCACAGAATTCTTAAGGCTATGCAAGATGAATAGCTGAACTCAAATCCACGTTATGCCTCGTTACCACAGCACAAAAATAAACAAAATATTTTACCCCTAACAGCCGTCGCGCGCATATTTTTAATAATAGTTAGTAAAATATACAAAAAAGTGTATGACGATATGTTCAATCATAAACAATATATCTTTATTATCAAAATCTAATAGACAGTTCTTATGTAAACTTGAGACAATCAGTCTTGCTCTTTATCATTTGATAGCTGTTAAGCCCAGTAACTCGAACATCTTAAATCTCTTACTTACATATATTTTTTTAATAAAATTTTCAGCTTAAATTCATTTCTTTATAAAGAAATCTTAAAATTCTGATATTGAATTTCATATTTAATCTTAATCTTTAGCTCGTGATTCTTCGTGGGTCAATTTGCCCATCAATCTTGCTCGTTATCATTTGATAGCTGTTAAGCCTAGTTACTTGAGCTTCTCCATTATTTTATTTACATTTTTTAACTAAAATATTTAATTAACTTTGTTTGTTTATAACAAGTTCTTGAAACTCTAGTTAATCTAAATGCTTGATTGCCTAAAATACGATTTTTCTCTTCTTGTTATTGTGACGTAGACATAGAGAATTATGTTTGCCATAAGAAAAAAAGTAATTTATTTTCATTTGCTTGTTTTTCGAATTTTCTCGTAAGTAAATTTTTTTTTAACATATTTACAAAAATGATTAACTTTTAAACGAAATTAATGAATTTAAAACTTCAAGATTGAATTTTAAATTTTCGTGAACTATTAAAGTAGTGTTATGTACATTTCTAATGAAAAAAATATAATTGTAAACTCTAATAGTTTTTAATGTAGGTATATTGCGTATAAATGTACATTTCTGTTTGTCGATAAGTAGATATCACACGTGCTATTCGCTACAGAGCTAGTTACTACATTTGAAACGTTTATCAGTTGAACAGCTGTCAAAGGGATATTAAGGGGAATTTGCACAATCAATTTTGTTACTTATCATTTCTGTGACGTTATTGAATTTACTTTATGAAGGATAGAAATATATTTTATACTCATTCACTTAGCTTCACGCTGTATCCTGCTCACGGCAGGGTAGGCATAGGGAACTTGGGAACCTAATATTAAGAGACTCGGTTCCACTTCAGTTCCCCACTTTCCGCTGAATTTGAGGCATTGCGTGTTGAGCGACGGAACTCATCGCCACGTTTTCCTTTGTAACCAGAGCGAAGAAATGAAAAAATAAAATATTTAATTTGAAAATATGAAATATTTCCTTTCCTCAAGTAGGGATCGAACCCACAACCTGTCGTTTACAGTCAAACTTGTGCCGCTGCGCCACCTCAATATATTTTGTAACTTAACAATATTTCATTTAAATATATTAATGCTATTGCCACAAGGGCAAGGGGTCGTCGACTTTACTCGATAGTTAGGGTTTCCACTTGAACGTAAAGTGAAGAGTAAAATGTATTTACCACAAGATTTGTTTAAATTCAATAATACGTTCTTCATTTACAACAATACAAATAAAAATACGATGATATTTTTTATGACTTGCAGCATACTTTACATTGGATTCGCAAGCACGTCCTTGTCTAAGTGGAGGTCCCTTGATTGGCGAGTATATCTTTGAACAGATGCATTTTCACTGGTCTGTCGATGATTATACCGGTTGCGAACACGTGCTCGATGGTCACGGGTAAGTCTAAAAAGCAAACAAAAAATAAACGACTATATTGTAAATATTATAGTAAGCGGAGTAAAAGGGAAAATTGTGATACTCCCTAGTATGAATCTTGGTGTTTTCGATTTTTCTACTTGTAAGCCTACCCTAGACAGTCAAACTTCTCTTCTTCAGTTTTCCACTGCACCATTGTAAAACTGAATTATAAACACTTTTCATTAATATATAAAAACTGAGAAAATATGTAACATTTTTACATGTCATTCCCTACTCAATAATTATTTGGCACAGGGAATAACTTATTTAAGTTGGTATCTGTATATGACATTATTAGTAGAATAAACTATAAGTAAGATATGAGATAAAATAATCCGTTAAGAATTCATATCTGTTTGTTACAGACCTTTATCAAAGGTCAAAACAATTGTAGGAAAATGCGGAAAGGCAATTATATCAATTTTATCAGAATGCAATGTTATATAACTACTATTTAGTTATTGTAAAATTTATCAGTATATGAACATCGATTGCTACCAGATTTATTTGTTTAAAGTATCACAGCGTTATTGCGATTAATACGACTGATTTATATATATATATATATATATATATATATATATATATATATATATATATATATATATATATATATATATATATATATATATATATATATATATATGATTGATTTTATTGCCCACTGGAAAATAAAAGGTGGCGCTAGATTCCGCCGCTCATCTCATCTAAACAGCACGCACACTATACAGCACATTTAAAAAAAATGACAGAAAGTAAGGATCGGGTTGACTTAATAATTGATTCTCTTTTGGTAGTATACTCTGCAAAAAAAGCGTGATGATACCATTATTATTTTTTTAATTGTAGATACGCTGCAGAGTGCCACCTGGTACACTACAATAGTAAGTACCAATCGTTAGAAGCGGCAGTGGCACACGCGGACGGGCTCGCGGTCGTTGGCTATTTATTGGCATCTGTAGACGCGCCAAATCCAAACTTTGACAAGTTTGTAGAGGGATTAGAGCAAATAAAGAAACCAGAACACAGTGTCGTTGTTTCTGCAGGTAAGCTAGCGATAAATCGGACCCGATATTTCGATAAGATAGAAAAGCGTAAGTAATATTTTTAAAAGTTTTATTTTAACTACGCAAAGAAATATAAGTCGTAAGATAAAAGGTGAATAAACCCCAAAAAAGTTACTTTATATGTCAGGTTTGATGGAGTTTATATATTTTATAAAAAAAAAAATATGAAAGTAATACGTTAATGCCGCTTTAAATAATACAATACAATAACGTCTATAACAGTTCTATGTAACTCTTTCTTAATTAATAATAAAATATCATAAATGCTTTAAATTATTTATTATATTATATACTTATATAAGTCATATATCAAATCTCTGAAAAAGCACCTTTCAAGCTTAAATCTCGAACGAGCTTTAGTATAAAATCTTTACTTAAATATACTAAATTTAAAACCTAAGTGTAGAATAAAACTTTAAAAATAGTAAAAATCTTTACTTAATTTTCCATACATAAATATAACTTTGTTGTTTATAAATAAATAGTTTATCCTTTGAAACATTTCATCTTTATATATTCAACTACTAATTGCAATAATTGTCATGGAATCAAGCTTTTAGACAATACAATATAATAGTAGAGGAGCTGAAGAGGGGATTCCGGGATTTACTCGAGCGCGGCAGAATAATATACAGGGGAATACCTTGTACTCTATTAAGTACTTACACCAAATATGAGACTTCTATATATGATCACCCATCTAGGATAAAGGATTAGATTAGTAAAAAAAATGATCATTTTCGAGCGCGTCAGATTAAGATAAGATGAGGTAGTTACGTGCTAAAACGTGTAGATTTCACTAATCTGACAATTTGAGTGAAACGTAAAGAAGGGGGAGGGCTACAAAGTTGTAAAAAAAAATCGTCACTTGGACATTCTCGAGCGTAGCTAATTTTTTTTTTATTTTGAACGGAATAATTCAAGGATTAGGAAAAATATATAATCTGACAATTTCCGCTAGCCGAAGCAACAAAAATTCATCGATAAAGTTTAATGCGTGCAGTTAAGTGATGCCTATATTTCCCACTCCGCGCTTCTATTCCTCTCTCACTCTTTCTCTTTCTGTTATACGCGATACGCAATCTGAGGATGAAATTTAGCCAGAGTAGGAAGAAGACTCTACCGATGAAGATGATTGAAAAATAAATACTCTTAAAAGTTTAATTTTTTATAAATACAACTATTCTACTTTAAAAAACATGTACTCTCTCAATTACATGCTATTTCCTGAGCTTTTCAATTAATTAAGTTTAATAGTTATTAATTAAGTTTAATCAGATTAGCCAAACCACTCTAGATAATTGTGAGATTAAGAGACAGCACGTCTAAGGCATCAAGATGAACCATATATATCTTAATCTGACGCGCTTGAGTATTTCAAAATGACCAATTTTTTTGCACATTCTAACATCGGACATGACTTTGGGTCACATCCAAATCGTCAGATTATTATATAAGAGCATTTTTTAGGTTCACTTAACATCCCCTGCGAAAATCTGACGCGCTCTATAAACTTTTCTTTTTTTCATTTCTCACCCCTACGTACGGCCACCCCCATCACTAAAATAGTCAGATTAACATACGTACATTCTTAAAAATACGTAGGCCATGTATAATATCATTATCTGACACACTCGAGTATGTCCATGGAACTGTTTTTTTTTAAACTTTTGAAAATCTATAGCTCCCCCCACTGATGAAATGGTATATTTTATATGACATTTTACTTTTTTTATCATCTAAGCTTCCTCCCCCCACTGATGAAATGGTATATTTTATATGACATTTTTCTTTTTTTATCATCCAAGCTTCACAACCCAGTAGGTCTTTATGACGCTTGAGTAAATCCCGATTTAGCATCGTGGCCTCCCGTACTATAAGATCAGTACTGAGTACCTACTGAGCTAGCTGCTAGACTTATGTTTGAAATCCTCCGTTAAATGAATGAAATGAAAATAAAATTTATAAAAGCTTTTTTTTTGTTGACATTTTGTCTTAAGCTCAAATAGACTATAATTTCATCTGCTCCAGTTACAACCACTCAGGTACAACACCAATTAAACACAAATTAAATGATTTCACGCAACATATTGTGTAGAAATTGAAATCTCCTTATTATTGTAAAAATTTAATATAATATTATTTCAATTTAATTAAAACATTTCTCAAAGTTAACGTCTACAGCATAATTATATAATACCATGATGTTACGGAATATAATAGCAAATTTTACACTGTCTTAAGGCTGTTTAAACTACATATAAAATCGTTTAATTGTATTAATGTACTATTTGTGTATTTTTGTAGCATTTTTTTAGTTATATTTAAACAATATATAAAATTATATACGGTACCTACGCTTCGCTCAACCACCAACACTCTTTTCGCTTACTGTAGTAAAAAATGACTCTGAAAAATTTTAATATTTCCCATATAATCTTGAGTAATATAATATTTTTTAATCAATATGTACCTATATGAGGACTAATTAAAAAAAAATAGAAACGTCAAAAAATGAATTAAATATACCACATTGTTTATTAATCAAATCAGTATTTTCTAAATGATATGTTTATTTCTGTATTTCCAGAATCGTTAGTTTGGATGAAAGCTGAGGACGTAACCTCAGGGAATTATGTAACATACAAAGGATCTCTTACCACGCCTCCGTTCACTGAATGCGTCACTTGGATCATATATGAGAAACCAGTTCAAATTGGATCTGAGCAGGTAATGTAATTATATTAGATTTTGAATTATATATGTACTTCTGTTCTATTGTCAAATGTCGCTCCACTTTAAGCATTACATAATGTACCTATATAGCGTTTTCGTTTAGAACAAAACGTATTTGCATGTGCAATTGAATGTGTCAGAAGGCTAATTTTGATCATTCTTATGACAATTGACCTATTGTAAAGTGTTCAACAACTCCATTCAAATTTGTTTATTTTAAAATGTGAAGTAATCGCGAAAGAATTATTTTTTTTTATTCCGACTTGAATTATCTATTCAACATTATAACACGATTGTCATGTAATTAAATCTATATTCGTTTAAAGTATACTTTAGAATGTATTTAGCTTACCCTTATTAATAGTAGCTGTGATAGTAGCACGCAGTGACACCTGACTGTTAGAGGCAGTTGAAAGTTAATATAACTTTTATTATATTCAAGAAAATAATAATATTGGGAAATTCTACGTCTAATAAAATTAATTCTTCAACCATTTTTATGTAGTTGGTTGACTTACAGTTGTAATAGAATATATTGTAATTAAAAAGTAATATAAAAAATATGTAAAACGATCAATATTAAGTGTAAGAACGAGTTATAGATTTGTAAAAAAATATTATCAAACCATTCAAAATTGGGATTTCTCTGTACGATTAGATTAGATGCTTATATTTAATACCTTCAATAAATAACTTTATCGCATAGATAAAGTTATTTATTCATGTACTTTCAAATAATATCGGTTGGAAATTTAAATATAAATTGTTCATACGGCCATCGTCTAATTAAAATTTTTGTAAAAGCGTCTCGTCGACGATAACAGCTACAATTTCAATTTTATTTTGTAGGCTTTCAGTTTCCAATTTCCTGTACACATCTGTCTTTAGTTTCAATGTGTATTTGTCAAACTGAAAGGGCCCTAATTTAATGGATTTCGTTCCGAACGTATTGTAAACTTGTAATCTCGTAATGTTTAATTCACTGAAGCTTAAATTAAATGCTTTTGTTGTATATATTACTATTATTATTGCTTATGGCTCAAATATCCTTTGTCTATGGTAAAATCCGGATATTTTAGAATAAATATTATATTAAAAAGTATTTGCTTAGAATAAAAAAATAGTAGGTGTATTAGATTTCCTAATATTGCACTTTTTGGTTTTCTTCAGAATAGTACAAAAAAGTAAATAAATGTGTTGTCCATGGTATGGTCGAAAAGTGTGGAGTGTCTTAAACACAAATCTTACTGCCTTCTCACAAATAGTAAGAGTGCAACTAAATTCCAGAAAAAATAGATATCTAATTATATTTCTTTTATTTTTATATATAATAAACTATTTCGTTGCTATGTTGTCAGTAATACTTACAAAATATTAGAAAACAGTATGATAACATTTTAAAAAATAAGTGATAAGCAAAAGCCGGGTTTGTTTATAACA
>DWMZ01006515.1:0-10282 GCA_018249855.1 Eueides tales michaeli | reverse complement strand
TCGAATTTTCAAGATCGTTAAGTCGTTAGTATAGTCGATTAATCCGAAACAATATTGGTAATTGGGCAACGACATACCAATTTATCCATTTGAGGCAATTGGTGGCCTTAAATGCCATTATAAGTTTTTTTTTATATTTTTAACCCCATTTTTCCTTGTTCTTTATTTCATAGCAAAGTAGCCAAAGTGAGGGTAGTGTTCGAGACTTGTGTGCGCGGAACTCAACGCCGCAATTGTTAAAATATTAACAAAAAGACACAAAATGTATTGGAATCTGCTACCTTTTTCTAATATGTCCTTTGCATAAAAGAAAATTATAAATTTATTTTATTTATTTCACTATCTGACATAAAAATTCATTAATTTTTATATCAATGCATTGCATTGCATACTGTGTTTATAATAATATATTTTTTTTGTTACTACTAGTCTTGAAAAAAGCTATGTAGCAAGCAAGACTTCAGGTCTTCAATTGTTGAGACGTAATTAATTTTGTTACCAGAGCGAGGAAATCAAAACAATTCATTGCCTCAAGTGATTCCCTGGAGTGAATCGATCCCAGAACGGTCGAGTATCAAATCAGACGCTGTACCGATGTGCCACATCGGTCTCTATATATATTGCATCACAAAAGTCATAATAAATAATTTCTTTAAATTAATAAGTCCTATAAATATTTTTTACATTTAAAATGTCTTGTAGGTCAAACAAATTGAAGTAATTATAGTAGAGTCTAGAATTCAAGTCATTAATCCGAAGATATAACGCAGACGCAAAACCCTGTACATATATTTTTACAAGATATGCCTAGCTGTTTCTGAGATCAGTATGCACTAACACGCAGACGAATAAACAAAGAAAAAATAAAAAAAATGTGTAGGTAGGTACCTAAATTATAGATTTTCTGATACATCTTTAAGTTATTGACAGCGACTTGTTACATTTTTATTATATGTATATACATAATACGCGTAGTGCCTCAAATTCGGTGGAAAGTAGGGTTAGTAACGGAGTGACTTAACACTATGTTCCCAAGTTCCCGCTACCTACTCTGCCATGTGCGGGAAACAGCGTGAAGGTAAAGAAATTGCATACAAATTACATATAAAAGATCATTTAAACCAACTTTAAAACAACCAACATAAATATCCACTTCGCCCTTGGCTTTAAACCCTGGACCTAAGCCCGATGTCCTCTTACGGCTTAATAATCGCTATACGCTAATATGGTAACCACCTGTTTTTGTATCGAGCTGTGAGCCGTTACTAAGATACCTAACTAATAGACAATCAAGTTTAAGCCCTGTTTATAATGTAATAAGGTCTCTTTACCTTCAATTTTATAATACTTTGTTGATCACTTCGTTTTTAGGTTGCGTACTATAAAGTTTTATAAGATTTACAAAGTATATGTGGTACATACACATACATATATATATATATATATATATATATATATATATATATATATATATATATATATATATATATATATATATATATATATTTATGTAGGAATCGAACGCGTAACTATCGCGTTTATAATACAGTGGCACTGCGCCTTTAGGTCTTAAATAATTATTAATTAATGTATATTAGCGCAATGTCGATGTCCCAGTTTCTTCTGCGGAAGTTAGTATGATAATGATAAACATTTAATTACAATTTAAGTTGTAGGCCTCTGGTGCTGTGCAATAGTGATTTTATGTACTCGAATTGTAGTAGATTCAAATACAAGACTGGGAAACATGATATTTAAAGTAGTTTTTCTCTTTGGTTACTCTAGAACCAATTTTTTTCTCTATTGAACACGAAAATATATATTTTTTTAATTCAGATCAGTAATAGCTGAGATTGAAGAGTTCCAAACAAACGAACACTTCATTTTTGTTATATTGTATACTAATATGCTATATACCAAGCTTTTCGATTTTCACCATTTCACACGTTATGGTTTAAAAAGGAAATAATGTTTTACGTATTGATTTTTCTTTGGCTACACCAGTTTTATTAATTCTTTAAGAATAAACCTAATACTTATATAATTATTTACAAAATATTTTTTTATATCACCTTGCTTCACTTAACAGTCCTGATTGAGTGTTATCTGGCGTAACTTAACGCCACTTTTTGTCTATCAAAGTGGCGTGAATTTAACTAATTTATTTGTAATCGTCTCATATTGAACCCATACTATAGCGTCGTCAACAAATACTCAAAGCCACCACTCTAACCTCAAAAAGGTATATCCTCATTTTCATATTACATATTAAAATCGCTTATAAGAAACGTGCTACCAAACTTTTTTCTTTAATATTGTCCAAAGGAAGCGTCGCGCCGAGTGATATGTGACACGTGGCTTCTATGAAGCAAAAGGTGTTAAGGAATCACAAAATTATCAATGTAAAAGAGACGTTAAGGTTTGTACGATAAGATTGATAATCCTTGGTCCTCAATGTCGGTCTCTGAACTCTGAAAATAATATTTCAGCTTAGGCTACTAGCGTTACGTAACGAATGTTATAATTATAAAAACGGTTTAAGGAGAAGATGAGATTTTTAAGTTCTTAGCGTCAGTGTTCCATAGACTTGTTTAAAAACAGAAAATCGTTTCTATACTTTATTTATTATAAATATTATCTGTATCTTTCTCAATAACACTTTGGCAGGGTTGGTAGAGGGAATATGGAAAGTGTTCAGACACTCTGTCCTTATTAAGACACCTCCTTGCCTCGTTTCGGTCGCCGCGTGAGTGTCGTAACTCAATGCCGCGCTCTGCCTTCAATATTAAATATTTCATTTCATTTAGTGGGAATCGAATCCACAATCTGTGGCATTTACATGCCACTGCGTCTTGACTGGCCTTAATTTGATGTGTTATTTCTATTTGACCACGGGGAAGCCCCAGGTTAAAGTATATATATATATATATATATATATATATATATATATATATATATATATATATATATATATATATATATATATATATATATATATATATATATATATATATATATAGATATATATATATATATATATATATATATATATATATATATATATATATATATATATATATATATATACTAAGCAACATGCTTATTGGGTAGGCAGAGGGACCCTGGGAACCTAGAGATAAGACACTTTATTCTTTATTTATTTCCAAACTCTTGAGGCAATGCGAGTTAAATGCCAAATCTCGATGCTTCACTTCATTACCAGATCAGGTAAACTAAAATATTTCATTAATCCGAGTCGGAGTTGCAACCACAACCCTCGTTTTTACAATCGCACGCTTGTACCTCTGCGCTGCGATAGTCTCTTTTTAATATTTTTTTTTCCATTTCCAAATATTGTTCGGTTAAGTTAGCAAAATACATTGAAACGTTTGTGATAATGAAACAGCAAATCTTGCGTTATTAATATAAATTACATACAAGTGGATACTCCTTACAGAGATACTAACAACATAAATAAGTTGTAACAAGCGTATAAAAATTTCGACGTAGCTTGATGAGAACGTATGGCTCAGTTGGTCAGAGCGCTTGGACGGTTTCCAAAAAGAACGGGTTACAATTTTTATACGTTTTTAAAATTTGTAATTTTCTTTCATAAATAAAATGTTATTTATTTCTTATTATTTATGTTTCAGTGTTTTCTTTTCTACTTAAAGTGGTGAAATAACATTTTAAAAATAGTAAAAATTACATATATTTTAAATTAACAAATATAATATACATTTTAACCGAAATTGAAATAACATTATGGAAGCCTACCGTTTAACTCAATATAACTGAATTTAATATTAAGGATAACTAAACTAAGCTAAAGTCGGTAAGACGGCATCTATCATACATTTGTAATGACATTAATTTTCGAATCATATAAAAACATCATCGCCTCTTATGGTAAGGCGCCATTCAGACCGATCAGTGTCGATCTGTGCGACGTGTCGTGGTTAACCTACGGCTATGTACGTATAATATGTACATAAAGATATTAAAGCAAAATGGGGTATCCGAGAGATTCAAAAATCTGTAAAGTAATAGTTATATAGTAAGGTTGGCAAAGAAATTTGATAGTTAAAACTCCGTTCTCACGCATTTTACAATTTTTTAAAACGTGTTCAGCGGAAAATGAAAATAATTTAATCCCGTGAGTAAGAATCGAACCTGCAGCCATCGGGTTTACAATTAAGATAGTTTTAAAGAATATAGTTAAACAATATTTTATTCTTCACTTCATCTACGAATAGATATATGGATTTGTAGTCATAACTATCGTATGAGATGTGCTACAATCTCATCCTATAAAAGTGTATAGATATCTAACTAATATAATAAACATAAAACTTTGTGACGATATATATTTGTTCCACATTCACGCAATAACTAAATAACGAGTTTGGATGATTTTTTTTAATAATACAGCTAATATATCTTAATAACATATATATCTTAAGGCCGTTTCCGAATTGTCAAAACAGCAATAGCGACGTTTTCAACTGCTAACGTTGGGTCCGATTTCAAGAGTGCGCCAACGTCTGTTAGCAGTATCAATAATTCGGCCAACTTGTATAATTCGGCCATAAAATAACGTCAATGCTCACGATGCTAACGATCCTACTCGTCAATAGTGTAAGCACTAATCAAATCACATGTGACGTCAAAGTCACACAAATTTTACTACACACCAGTGCGCATAATTCGGAAAACGCCCTAATTTTTTATATAATTTGGCGCTTTAATCGGACGAAGCCGTTTATAAAAAAGAAAGCAGTTTATAAATTTTCTTACTAAGTGTTACACTTCATTTGTTTTTGAAAACATCTAACAAAATGTTTCTAAATTTGAAGTTTCCTTTATATATCAAAAATAGATAATCTGTTAATAGCAAGATACCGTTTATTCCTTTTTGGCTTTTAGCAGTCAACTGTCAATATGTATTGATTTAATCTGATTTGTATTAAACATTATTTTTTATATAAAGCCATCTAAGGTGGACTAGTAATACCTGGTAATATATACAAACATTAAAAAATACATTAAAACTAAGTAGAAACAGTGGATATCGTGTATGTAAGGGGACATGGTACTATCTTAGTTTTTGCTTCACGTTGGGAGCTCGGGACCCTAGTATTAAACACACTCCGTTACCATTAAGACTTTCATTCTACATTTTTCACTGACTAGTCAAAACATTGCGTGTTGAGTGGCGTAACTGAACGCCACCTCGTTACTAGATCGAGGATATATAAGACGAATTGAGCGCGCGCCTGTGCCCCTGTTGATATGTTATTGACAAAATGTTATTTCTGATATTGTTATCTAAAATATGTAAATCTTTGTATAGAAAATTTGTTAGTCCTATTAGTATTAGGGACTTTTCTCCACGCCTATTGGACTTACAACTACATCAGGTGAGGAAGAAGCAAAGTGCTCTATCCTTAAGAAATTAAAAACACTACGGGGCTACTTGAGAAACAGTCGACGGTATCTCATTAATAGAAACTATATATTCTTATAAAAGTCTTTTGTTAGTGATTAATTCACTAACAACGCATAATCGATCCAGCAAAAGATTTCTCTGAAATTTCAGCAAGAAAAGAAAGTAAATACCATTATATTTAAGTTCTAGCTTTGACTAGTTTAAGAATATAACATATTTATTTTAAATTTTTCATATATAAAATATGTCAATAACCAGAAAAAAAGATATATTATAAGACACTCCGTTCCACTGCCGTTCGAGTATCTTAATACTAAGTTCCCGCTGCCTACCTGGAATACAGCGTGAAGCTGAGAGAGAGAGAGAGAGAGAGAGATACATTATAATTTTTTTTTCTTTGTATATTAGAGGTAACTAAGTGGCAGATAATTCTCTTTTCGCTACTCCATTCAACTAAAGTTGAATACTAAGCTAGTATTTATTTGGTTCGTTATTAAGTCTGAAACTTAAAAAAATTCAAAATCCAGAACTTTTTTACAGTCTAGTGATTTTTAAGTTTTAAGTAAATAATTAGAACGCTTAAAACGATAATTGTGATATATTTAATCCAATTATTACAAAATATTTGAAGTCGGCATGTCCTTAATGTGTATCAATAACATATTTTATTTAACCTTTAATCAAACTGAAGGTAATCCCAAATTTGCGGTACTTTCTTTAAATATAGCGTTCGGTCATTTTCACTTACGCGACCGCGCCTACCAATTAATTCTAAATGTCATATGAATTGGGTGAATTAAGGCTGGCGTAAGTTTAAAGCGATTGATGTAAGTGATAATGATGAAAAGGGCAAAAGGAAATTCAGGCTAAGGGTAAGGGTAAGGGTTCATTTAATACTTGGGGAAATTATTGTCTTTATTTGTTGTCCTGATAAGATGTCGAAACGCGGCGTTGAAAATTGACATTTAATATGCAATATCACGAAAAAGAAGTGGAAAGCCGTTAACAGAACTGAATAAACTCGATTTGTATTAAATTTGAAAAAATATAAAAATTAGTTGGACTTAAAGTACACTGATCCTTAAACATGTTATTGATGAAATTATGTTTTTTTTTGCGTCACAGTATAAACACAACGGCCACTCTAGGAAATTAATGATTTTCATTTTGCTCTGGCAACAAGTTCCGGCACTCTGTAAGGCAATAAAATTATACGAAAAGTGTCTTGTATTGTGTCTTGTTTTATGCACTAAAGAAAACTTTGAGATAATTTGAACTCCATATTATATAATAAAGGGGTCAATATAAGTAACATATGAAATATTAATTGTACTGTTCCAAATTCAACAATTAATTATTTAACGCTGCCTTTCATAACTTGTAATTACGTCCTCGACATTTACAGTATTCTGCCGAAGTTCGATACGAAGTCCCGGTCAACAGTTACGCAATATGTGAGCGCAGGTTATCATTTGCTTTCATTAAAATCAAAATGAAAATAGAAAATTTAATTTATGTTTTTATATATGAAAATAGCAGCATCGAATTTAGCATCATATTTTCGGACTTTTACAATTTTCGAAACGGTCAAAATAATGTTAAAAAAATACTAATTTACTTCACATTTTCAGTGCACTTTTCGTCTAAGTGTAAGTGAATTAAGTAGCGTTAAAAACTATTAAATTCTTATAAGACATTTCTTTGAGATATACATATTTTTTAAACCTAATATAATATAATTATAACAATTATGATAATGTTTAAGCGAAATGTAGTCACGGTAGTTAGAGAAAACCTAGTTTTAAGGTATTTCCGGTATTTCCACCTTAATATATATATTGAACTTTGCGTCTTGAAAGACGTAACTTAACGTCACATTTTGCCTGAATATAATAGTGAGGAAATGACAATGATTAATTTTACCAATTCAGACTCCCACAACATACAACTGTCGCGTTTGCGGACAGAAGTTAAGCTGTGCTACGGAGGTATTCTTGTCCTTAGAAAAAAAACAAAATTGCAAATTATAATGGGGCACGAAAGTGTCTTAATGGAAGAAGACAGTCCTAACACTAACTTCCCAGGCTATTCTACCTACCCTACTATATGTTGAATACAGTGTAGAGCTAAAAAAACATATGTACACATAGATAAATATAATAATATACAAAAATAAATATTTCTCAAGTAAACCCGCGCTAAACAACATGTATACATAATAAATTAACATTTCACTATATTTAACGTAAAGTTAAGTAAAAAAGATGATAAATATCAATAAATCGATATCACGGTTAGGCCGTTATGCGCGCGGTAGGCCGACATTAGTGACCACCCATGTCCCGTACTATATACTCCATAGCCATACACATATAATGAAGTAAGTCTTTCACACGGTATTTTGCATACTTCCTTGTGTTATCTTTGTTTATTTCTTGTTTTTTACTTTAGTTTTATTTTGAAGGGTTCAATTTGATTGAATGTGCGCTTTTTACTTATGAGGTACTAGTGCATTCGCGCGGCTTCTCCCGCTTATTCTATAAGAATATTTAATATACAAAAAATCAACAGGCGATTATATATTAAATGATGATTCATCATCAATTAATATCTTATCATTTGTTGATGATGGCTTTGACGTTGCTAGATTTAAAAAAAAATGACCAGTAGTCATGCCTTAAAATCCTCTAATTTGTATGCTAAGTTTAATACTTTTTAATCTATTATTTAAAAGTATGTGTTGCCTGTCAGTTACTGAGTAACTGTCAGTAAATAGAAAAGATATATAAATTTATAGATAGTTCGAAAAATGAGACAATCTAGTGCTTATTAATGAAAGGTCTCTTTAATATCCTTTTCATACTTTAGCATCACTTGGTTAAGTTTATTCTGAATTCGCGACCCGCTCGAGCCTTCGCTTTCTTGGACTACATAATTACTTACTCAATATCATTAAAACAATATTATCTCCATTTTGAAAAGTAAAGTTTCAGAGAAACTTGCAAAAATACATTAGTGAAATTTGTTATTAAATCAGTTAAGCCATTTCTGAGACAAACGTGAACAAACACTTAAAGAAACAGACAAAAATTTGTCAGAAAATAATTGGTTTTTGTTCCATTACATTATTAAACGCCGTCAATATTTTTTTCTTATATATCTTCCACACCTATCCTTTTATGACTATATTATAAGAATAAATGAGTGTTTTTTTTCATCAAATTAATAGAAATCTAGGTGAAAATGATATTATCAAATGCAGACATTTGGCAGAATAACAAAAATTGTTACAAAAAATCAAACTGCATAGTATAGACGCGTGGATTTAGTGAAGTGATTCAAACTAGTATTTATAGAATCAGACAAGGCTTAGGAAACCGCGTGGTGATAAAATATTTACACGTTATCACGTCTGGCTGTGGAGTGGGCTCTTTTGATATTTCAATGAAAATATATTGTATGAGAATTTTCTTTCATCAAACGATGTAAATAAATGTATTTAAATATAGATTATTTTAATATAAAATAAAGTTTTTTTAAAGATAAAATTGAAAAGTGAGAAACGCCACGTTTTACCTCGTTACTAGTGCGAGGTAATGAAAATATAAAATACTATATTTAATTTTTATACGCTTTTAAATTTAGTATTCTCTTGCCTAAGTGTAGAATAATACTTTAAAAATGGTAAAGTTATAAAATATTTTAGCACCTCGAGTGGGAATCGAACTCGCAACCTTTCTCGTTTACGATCACGCCTGTACCCTTGTGCCACCACTGGCTTCAACATGAAATATAATTTAATTTTAACGTTAGCCTATAAAATCGTAAATATGAAAACTTTTTGTGAGCGTCTACACGTCTACCAAAATACTTTGACTTCAGTAGTTAAATTTGATATATAAAATATGTGATATATAGTTATTTTCAAATATCTCTGCATTCTAATCCGAAAAAATACCAAACTCGCGTTAATGTCACTAGAGAATCATTTGGCGAATAAATGGGAATATTAAAGTGATTGCCTGTACAAAAATACTATAAATAAATAAGTTTATATATATATTCAGTCTGTATGTATATAAATCCAAGTTGATCTTGGAAACAGCTAATCTGATATAATTTACTCTGTACACGTAAGATTTTTCAAATAATAAATATATTTATTTATTTTGAAATTTAAATATCATATTCTAAAATAAATATTAAATATAAAACCTATACCATATATAAAGAGGGCGTCGTTGTGCAGGGGCACAGACGGGAGCGTTTTGGGTTCGATACATTCCGAGAAGTTAAATACATATTTAATATTTTCATTTCCTCGCTCGAGGTAAATTGCGGCGTTGAGTTCAGCCACGACACACGCAATGATTTAAGAATTCGGAGAAAGTAGAAACCGGAATTGTCTTAATTGTAACGGAGTGTCTTATCGCTAGGTTTCCAGGTTTCCTCCATTACTGTAGGAAAGATAACAAAAACAGAATATCTAAATGAATTCATAGAGTTATTACATAACAAACAATACAGTTACATACACACACACATACATACATATATATATATATATATATATATATATATATATATATATATATATATATATATATATATATATCTAAAATGTTACATTTACATCGCTGATCGATAAAAAATTATCTATAAAACATATAATTAACGGAGCCAATGAAACGCGACCATGTGCGGATGCACGCGTTAACTGCAAGGACGTTAGGTCCATTGTTCGAATCCAGTCATCGATATCGTAGCATTGGTTAAAGTTGTGGGGTTTTTATAGAATATTGCTTGTTTAAAATGAAATTATTGTGTTTTTTT
>DWMZ01006514.1:0-10282 GCA_018249855.1 Eueides tales michaeli | reverse complement strand
AATGCATGAGGACTCCCCGGAGAGCACGTTTGATGTGGTAGATGACGTGGACGAGTCAAAACCGGTATACCTTAGCATATGGTGTTCCGCTCTCTCTACAATATATAAATAATATGGTTTATTTTTTAACGTCTGGACCATTAATACGCATTCATATACTTTTATTAGAAACAGCATTTACCTAAGGGACATTATAAACTATGATGTATTTATAGTTTTATTTCCCACATTATCTAAAACACGAGGATATTTTCGAAAACTTTATTACACTCGGCTCTTTCTTAAAGCCTTTTAATTCAGATACATTACGTATCATCTACACATATTAAAATGCAGTTACTTAGTCTATTGCCTTCCTCGACAAATGAAATACCAAACACAAAACAACTTTTTGTCACTTCTGAGATTAACGCTCTTTGTAATAATTCGTATAGATAGTAAAGTTCAACGTACCACTCTCAACAGCACGAACACTCTCTTAGCTCCTGTATGTATTTTTAAACTGTGATAATTTCTAAAATACCCACATTTTTGATATACCACAAAAACAAAAAATCTAATTAATACCTACAACATATCGTTTAAAAGATTAATATACCGGAGAGTTCAGTGATGACTGTTGATGGCCTTGTGCTTTCTTTGTAATATCTCTGACTTTTGAACTTCCTAAAACAATGAATGTGCTAAATTTACATATGACTGTTTTTAGTGATACTTACTGTCACAACAATAAAAAGTTCTAAACATTAAAGTAATTGAGATAAAGTATATTTTAGTTATTTATATTTCATTGAGTGGCAACTACGATTAACAGTGTGATTACTTTAAGGGCCGTTCCAATTTATATAGCTTTGTTGACAAATTCGTAAACTTAAAGTAAGTCATATTAGAGTAATAAAGATTTAATTTATTTTATTGTTTTAAAATTGTTAATCTTCACTTAGCTAATAAAAATATCTATTTAAAAACGTATAAAAATTCGAACGGGGTATTTGAATCGCGCCTCTTGTATTTAGACGGATTCCAAATATAAGAGCCGCAGGTTCAAATTCCGCAACGTTAAAACTTTAATACGTTTTCAAAATAGGTATAATTTAGTTACCTCTCGAGAGCTCTGTGACATTTGTCTGATATTATAAAATACAAATTAGGGTCACAGGATTCATTACGAAATTAAGTGTCCTCATGACGATTAGCTTTCATTCCCAACAGATCTGCCTACAGAGCCTATTGTGTAAATACTAGTTTAGGTGGAATTGCTTAATGCTTATATAGAAATAGCGGAGAAAATGGGTCTTAAGTGTACGTTCTTTCCATAAACTATACTATTTATGAGATACAGCGCGAAGCTCTCATAGAAATATATAAATATATAAACCTGTTACCATCACCTACACCAAGTTACGAATATACACAACCGATAGACAATGTTTAAGTATAATTAAATTATATTTCACGTGTCTAACTTTTGTACCCCATATTTAAGCGATCCTATAGCAATTTCATTACCCCGAACAAAATGCAATTGCTAGTTTACTATTGTAGTTATTGTATACAGAAACCGCTGTATGTAGAGACTTAATGATGACACTTGATTTCCGCTTTACTTAAGTTGTTAATTTATATTACGTTTTATACGTTAAGATTTACTGCTTACTAGCAACCCGCTTACGGCCTCGTCCGATAAAACTATACGATCTCTAAATACAATTTAATAATATTGTTAACATTATTTAATTGTATTTAGAGAAATTATTTGGTCTTTGTAATATGGTTATCTATATAGTTGTAGCTTAGTTCAGATAAATCATTATTTAAATCTTTTAATTTTTTATTTAATTTTGCGTGATAAAATGTTTAGGTTCTTTATATTTAACTAAGTAAGCGTACGTATCTAAGTACGCGCGCACGTGTAGCGTGTTTCCATTGTTTCGGCGTTTAGTTGCCTATATAGTATTCCACAATTACATTTATCTTCCAGTGAAAGAGCTATTAAAATCGGTTCAACTGTTCTCACCCAGACAACAAAAAAGACAGACAAAAAAATCTTGTTGTGTATCGCAGACAGGCATTTCAATTTTATTCTTTTGTAAAGATAATTTTTTTATGTTAAGAACAGTTTCAATAAAGACACGCACTTAGCAAAGAAGGCAAAAGAAACATGGTATATTGGATACCTCGTTCCTTGTTAATACACTCCCTTCCCAATAAATTCCCAACACTTCCCACGTTAATCGTGTATATTTTTACTATTATTATATTCTCACATTAAACGTTTATATTTTTTATAATACATTTTAGGAAACCCTTTTCAAACACATTGCATTGTTGGTCACGTGTAGACTGAGTCTATGAGTTAAAAGAGTTCAACGTTCTTTTCATTTTGTTAAAAGAATTCAAGAGGAAACCAAACCTAAAATAAGTCGTATATTTGTTCCCGTGTGTCACGATGTCCTCGGAAATGGTATATATAAATTGCAATATTGTACAAAGGTTCAACAACCGTCAAATATCTAACTTACGACAAAGGAGTGCCTCTGAAGTGAAGTGTTGACAAAGATACGTATCACTTTTAAAAAATAAGTAAATGCAGATGGGGGCTTGAGGACGAACAAATAAATTTGAAAAGGCCAAATCCAACACCACTCTGCAGGAAACCAGTACAAAGCGACTTGATGGTACTTTAAGCTTCTGAATAAAATGCATTGGAGATTACACATATTATCAAGTCGGCAAGTGAAGTAAAAATTTGTAAGAACATTTGAAATAAAAAAAATGAAAGACAGAAAAGCTATTTCACAATGACAATTTTAATCATAGCGTGTAAACTCCAGTTAGAGCCTTATAAGAAGTAATACAATATTTTTTGTTATTCCGCCCCTCGTCATTGTGTCACGTGGTGTCGTGTCACAGCCAACGTTGTTATGTACATAGAATTATAGTGCACGTGAATATTCTGGCCGTTTTATTCTCTTGGTAACAAATAAATCAGATAATATCTTAAGCTACATATAGTAATATTGTTCATCGCTGCCTGAACATGGAAAGTTAACAAGGAAACATATCGGAGCATTCATTAATGTAACAGAAACACTAAAAATGAGTTTTATAATTTTAGTATTTCTGTTAACATCACGTTAATCGATATTTTAAAGACAAAAGGAAAGTGATACTTAATTGAACAACTAATTGTAGTGACGTACCAGTTGCTTGTCGACATGTTCATTTAATTATTTTTTGAATATTCAATTTCAATTTCTCTAAAAGTTTTTTATATTCTTAAAAATATATAAACTTTACTACTATGTCATCGCCGTAGTGGAGAGAAGCCATAGCCTGAATGTATAATGTTAGTTCTTCTTTTGAGGAAATGATAATCAGGTTCATACTATGTCCGACACATTGTAATAAGACACTCCATTCCCATTAAGGGGAACACTTCCTTTCCCCACTTTTTTGAGGCATTGCTAATTGAATAGCGGCACCCAACACCATGAATGATATATCAAATAATATATCAACATTTCAGTAGGCAGCATACAGCGTGGAGTTAAAAAAATATTAGTAGGTATTTAAAAAGTAGACATTGATTCTTAAGGTAAATAGTGACATAGAAATTTATATCCTTTCGACCACGCTGGGGAAACCGCAGATGGAGGAAAGTTATATTATACACGAGTGCGTAGATCAGATAAGTATTAAATGATTATAACTTTGCCCTTGTTGTACTTACATAGAAATATGTTGTAAGCCGCAGGAATTATTTCAAGTTGCAAACTCACTAAATTGTTAGTTCAATAAGAAAATGCCTCGCGTTCACTAAATAATGCAATTTGGTTCATCGGTATGGGGTTACTTCGGGTATGAGCACGAGAAATGATGAATTTCAAAGTCCTTTGCCATAACTATTTACATCTTCTTTTTTTTTCGTTATTCAAGCGTAGTGTATAATTTCAATTCCCCACTCAAGAAGACAGGACACCGCGTTGACCATTCAATATTAAATATTTTGAATAGGTAAAAAATTTACTTTTGAAATTATGTCATTTTATTTCCCACCCATTTTATTACCCATGGAAATATGCCAGCTGCATATACATGACTTCATCTTTTTCCGTATTAGTTGCGAAATTTTTGATTTATAATTTGTAATACTTGAGAATGTAAAGCGCACAGTCGAATATAATATAAACCACAAAATTTTAGAAATCCAATGACATGTTGACTTAAACAAAAAATTGCAATCCCCAAAGAATCTTTATAGCAATAAATTATTTGCTAACTTTTTCTTTATTGCTTCAAATAAAAACTGACCAGTTCTACATGGCAGCCCTTTACAAATTCTATTTGCGTCGAGTAAATAAAAAACTTTTTCAATCACCTTTGTAAACAGAATCCATCACTTTATTAAAATCTACCGACAGATGGAAAAAATCTTCTTTACAACTTTGTTTGCAAGAAAAATAACCAATCTGCATATTTTAATGTCGTAGAAAGCTAAGAAAATATTATTTTTATATGTTTTTAATTATTAATAGGATATACAGGCTAAATAACGTACAGTGAGGTAAGCTGCAATAGGATGACTTCTAATACGTTATCATCATAATATCATCCTTTCGACGCCTACAGATGGACACAGACATCCCCTATGGATCTGCACGCTGATCGATCCTGCGCTGCCTGCAACCTACAGTTTCCCGGGACTAAATTGTTTTCTTCTAATTTAAAGTATATATTAAAGTTTTAAAGCTATAGTACTCGACACCGTGCTTCGTCTTTGAAAGCGGAGAAATTAAATTTATTTACATATAATCACTCCTCCGAATAAAAATGAAACCCACACTCACCTACTTTAAGGACAGATGCTTTAGTCTGCACGATAATGCCCTTTTATGTTATATAATGAACTAATTATTACCTTTCGATGAATCTATAAATTAGGCATTTAAAGAATTCAATTAAACATATCAATTTAATATCTGTATATTTCATTTATGTATGTTTATACTATTTAAAAAAAACATGCAAAGGATTAATGCTAAAAACGATCTCTACTTTTTATATGGAAAATCATCAGGTAGGTAAAAGAAAATCACATACACTCATACATTTACATTAATATATGCTAGTAAATATACATTCATGTATTTAAATATTAGTAACTAATTTTCCTAAACTTTCAAAATTAAATAGTTATTATAAATAATTATATTTGCCAATCAAAAGCATTAACAAAATTAATAGCGTGATTAAGTTCACTACATTGTCACTGACAGACAGACATATAAATTGATTAAGCGAGGAACTTTGTCTACAAACAATAAACGTTTCATGAATAGCATTTTCTTTGATGAGACGATCGAGGATATTTTAAGAGTTATTTAAGGTATCTTCTAGGTACTATGACTTACCGCACCCAAAATTAGTTAAATTATATTTATGGCACGTGTTTGCAGTTGAAACATTTTTCACTATTTTAATTCAATAAAAAAGACGAAAAAGTTTCTGTATATAAGAAAAGCTGAGATAAAGTCTCGTTGTAAGGAAACTGCAACAGATGTTAGTCATAATATTGCTGTCAAAAGTTGTAATTAATACTCTTTGTCCTACTTAATAACACAGCGCCAGTTGGCCATTTGGCGTTCCGCTTGAGCTGACTCAAACAAATTATTTAGTGAAATCTGAGGTTCGAATTAAAGTTTCAATAAGTCTGGTGATTACTATATTTTCTTATTAATTAATATTCTGTAATAAATATTGAATTTAGGGATTCTACATAATGAAAAGCAACGTATATGTAGTTGCTCGTCTGAACATTGTGTCAAGGTCATGTGAAGGTACCTAGATGAAATTAATACTAAATTTCTATAGCCTTTAGAGTAAATAAAAATAAAGTTTTTTAATCAACGAAAGGAAATAAAACGGTCAAGTGCGAATCAGAATCGCCCCACAAGGTTTCCTTATCACGTATCACGATCAATAAAAATTGATATTCTTTACGGGTAGGGTTAACCCTAGATTTATAAGCTTGGGAAAGCTGCACTTACCATAAGCGAGCTGCTGACCTGTATATAAGTAAATATTACTGTAATATATAGTTTAGAACTTTTACAGTACGGTAAGTTGGAAAAAACAAGTAGTTCAATTTTTGGCGGTGATTTTCTCGAAGTGAATGTAACAAGAATTTTAAACGACAGTAGAATATATTTTCCTAATTTATAGAATTTAGAATTCATGTTTTGTAAATCCTCACTTAGGATAGACCTTTAAATATTTTTTGCATTATCAATGTTTTTATAGTTCTTAAGTTCTAATGAGAGAGCAGTGAGTGAGAAGAGAAAACGTTTTAGTACTGTTTTATACGGGGAAATCACAATGCGTTCTTAATTTTCCGTTTTTTTTTCGTAATTAATAACGAAATTTAACGTTACGATTTAAGATACTATACCAAGAGAGCCTTATATAAATTATAGGGACATTCACGCCGTATTCTGCACAAAGTAGGGTATCTGGTAACGAGGCGATATGGTAGCGGAACTCAACATATCGCCTCGTTACCAGATCAAAGGAATTATAATATTAGTTTTTTTTTTGAGGGGCAATCGAACTCGCAACGCACGTCGCACTTACAATATTAATGTTTATAACATTAGTATTTAAATTACTTAAGATATAAACAATAATGTGATTCTTTTTCATATCTCCAAAGTAAAAAAGTATACTAAATAAAAGATACAGCTGTAAAGGTGTAACCACGAGTTTGAAACGCCTAAAATGGCCCTGAAAATATACGATTTTAACATAAAACACGGCAATAAGGATGTATATTACTGTGCAAACATAAAATGAAATGTTCCGCCGTTATTCACGACAATGTCGTTTGAAATTCTTTTTTCAGTTTTTATATGTTATGTATTTTCAGCGTATTGAACCCTTTCGTGGCGCAGAGGCACAGCGTGTGACTATAAACGCGACAGGTTGTGTTGTGTTGTGTTTTTATATTTTATAAAATAATTGCATGCATTCTAAAGAAACGTCAAATATTACATCAAGAAATATAGTAATTCCCTATATGAATGAAGGGAATGCTTCATTTTAGTTAAATTGATAATACTTCGCCTCGCACCCCGTGTGCGGGAACTAGTGGCATTTGCTTGCATTTCCATAGAAATTATATTTTTTTCTTATATATTATTAAAAGAAGGCATGTAGTAGTGCACAATAAAGGTTAAAAACGACAGGTATTGGGTTTGATCCCTCAAATAGTTCATTTTCTCGAGAGGGATCAAACCCAACATTATTTTTACTTCTTCGCTTTGGTTACAAAACAAAGCGCGGCGTTCAGTTCCGTAGGAATAGGAAACAGAATAGAATGTTTTATAAAATAAATTTAGGTTTCCAATTTCTCTCTGCTCACCCAGTCACGTGTGGAATACAGTGTACAGATATAAACAACTAACTACGAGTATAATAAATACAATTAAAATGGCCATTTAGTACTTATTCATAGCGCGTAGATTTACTATGATTTATAAAACATTTAACGTTTAAATGTTTTATAAGTCATAGTATGAAATTTTAAATCACGATATGTACCAGAGTATAATATGTATCAGTATATAGTAGAAAATATTTCCTATAATATATTATTTACTGATTCTTAAAAATCCGTGGGACATTACGAGTATCTCAATCGTTTTGGCACTTTGAACCTGCATATAAGTTACCTAAGCGCATGGGCTGAAGTTGAATGTCCCTTAATTTGTTTAATGGGATAAAAATAATCGAGGTTTGAATAGTTTACTACACTAACATAGAGATATTCTTCGAGTAGAATTAAACCAATGTTATTGACATGTTGTAGGTTCAATCGTTACTCGAGGAAAAGAAATATTTAAATATATTTAAGTTAAATAGAAATATTTAAATATAAACATATTTAATTACATAGGTTCTTAAATTCACTCTACCTACCCTGTCATAAGCTGAATACTTTGTAAAGCTAAAAACTAAAGAAATTCTCACATGATTGAATAAATTAATAATCTTTCCCCAAGTTCCCACTCTAACATAGAGAGAGATTTTAAAAATATTTTAACACTAAGTTCCCAGTTCCCTTTGCCTAATATGCCATGTGTTATATGTACAACTTTACAACATACTTTAGCCATTGGAAGTCATCAGCTTATTGGAAAAACTTGATCGTTTACAATAAGAGCTCTATAAGTTCCTACAACATTTAATAGATGATCCTCTAACGCCTAATTTTTGAGGAGTTGTGCCTCTTAAGTTGACTAGACTACAAGAGCCAAACACATTATAATTATAAGAAAATATATAAAACACAATTTGGTAGAGTCCCATTTCCACTGGATTCCATCATCAGATTAAGACTTGATGATAATGGATCTTATGTGAAAATACGCTGTTCAAATAAAATAATATAATGTGAATAAATATAATATAAACAGAACAGATTTTTTTAATATATATATGTATAAGTTAAAATTTAGCATACACGTAGATTTGGTAGTAAAAAGTATTAGTACTACGAGAGAATTTCTCGCAATCCGACTAGCCTTTTCAAACATAAATATGGATAACGAATATTTTTTTTAATATTACAGAATTCATTGAATTTTTTGATGAAATCATTAATTTTATCTAAACTGGGGTAAAATAAACAAATAATTTAGAAAAGATATAATTATAATACACTAAGGAAATATGAATGTGACCACAATTAAAAAAACTATATAATTTAAACTAGCTTTTATTTGCGACTTTGCTGGCATGTTGCTATAGAAATAACTAAATATTGTGCACATGACACATCTTTAAATATAAAGAACCCGTTAACTCTGACAGGTACACCTAAATTATTTACGTTCAGTAATATAGTTTGTCTTAAATAGACTATATATCTCAAGAAGATTTTTATATGTCCAATTAAGAAGCTTAAGATTAATGCTCTTTTTTATATAATTAATACAGTTTTATGGTCTTTGTTGTCCCGCACGTGGTAGGTAGGCAGACGGAGCTTGTAAATCGAGTGATAAGACACTCCGTTCCGTTCTCCATTTTCCGACGAATTTAAGGAATTGCGTGTTGGAGATCAACGAATGGACACACTTGTGTCCATGCGCCACGAGAGACCTTATAAGATTATAATAATAATGTATTCGATTTTCCTTAGTGTTTTTCAAATGGAGAGTGCTGTAGTACCTGCTGTATCAGTGGTTCATGCGTTAACGGTAAGATTTAAAAAGATTAAAGAAAATATTAAGGGGTAGACGAGGTGTACGCAGAGAATGTATCTCTTGGCACTCCTCTCTGACTTACTGCTAGAAATAAAAAGTCAAACCAATAAATTAAACAAATAAGAACACTAAAAATCACTAATATATCTTGACAAAATCCTCTAAATTTTTAAACTCCTAAGCACATTACAAAAACATAGCTAATAACATAACAAGGTTTTCGGAAATTTATTAATTCAGGAGCTGCAGACATCCTGTCACAGACGAACACACAGAGGAGTCAAACTTACAACACTCCCCTCTTTTGGCGGAATTATTTCTTTCCTTGGCGGAATGCAATGGATGTTAGTAACTGTAGTGTCTTGATAAAGAATGGAGTGTGTTAATACTAGGCTTCCAGGTTCCCTTTCGGTTAGGTTCGTCTCCTACCCACGAGCATGAACATTTTTATACAAGAAATAGATATTCTGTCCTGCATATAGCAAGGTAGTAATGTTTTAAATTGCATAGTGCATAGAGAACAAAGGGTTTTACCACTTCCTTCGTTAAACTATATTGCGTAAAGCTATTTTATTAACTCATAGCGCAAGGGCCCAAGCGTGTGATTGTAAACTCAGCAGGTTATAGTTTAATCTCCACTCGAGGAAATGAAATATTAAATATTTTCAAATTAAATATTGTTTTCATTTCTTCGCTCTGGTGGCAACAACATCGCCGCCTTGAGTTCTGCCTCTCAATACGCAATGCCTCAAATTCGGTGTAAAGTGGGATACGGAACGTAGTATCAACATTAGGTTCCCCAGTTATCTGTCTATCATATCAAGTGAAGATGTGAAAAAAATATTAATGTGTAAATAAAGTGAATATCAAAGGTCTCATTACAAATTAGTAATTTTTAAGAATACAGGTATTCTTACGGTTGCTTCTCAATACATATTCTATAATATTTTGTTTGTCCGGCAACATATTCATTGCTTTAAGAAAAACGGTGACAGACACACGATTGGGACGAGAAACAA
>DWMZ01006513.1:0-10283 GCA_018249855.1 Eueides tales michaeli | reverse complement strand
CCACTTTTTTATTCATTTAGCTATTTTTTGTTTTTAATGAATGATGAAAGTAATTGAGATTGGTGAAAAATAGTATAATTCAAGTAAGCAAAGCCGCGGGTGGGTCGATAGTTGGAAATAAATGTAGCTTTACCATTGTATAGCTTCTAGCGGTAATCCGCATATATCGAGGTTAAAACTTTTAGTAGTATATCTCTCTGCTCTAAAACGAGCCCTGAACGCCCTGAAACAAGGCTATATATGTTGATTGGTCAACGCACATCACAATAGAACTTAATGCTCTATCAGCCTACCAGAGAATGGATTATTGGTTCGATTCCCACTCGCAGAAATGATTTATTTTCATTTCATCGCTGTGGAATATCTTGAAAGCTTGGCGATGCGTGAGAAACAATGGTTTTGTATTTTTAGATTCAGATATTTTCTCTTCTAAAAAAATTGGTAAAATAAAAATAAAAAAGCTTATGACATATACTCGTATCACTATAAAATACCATAAGTACTTATTCAAAAACTCTATTAAAATATACTTATTTCTTTTCCAACGTCACGCTGAATCCCGTACAAGACAAGGTAGGGTAGGTAAGTACCCTCTGCCTACCTTGTCTTGTGCGGGAACCTAGTGTTAAGACACTTCGTTCTTATTAACACATTTCCGTTCCCCACTTTTCGCATACTTTGTAGAATTGCGTGTTGAGTGGCAGAACTTAATGCCGCGCTTATGCCTTCATACCAGAGCGAAGAAAATGTATTTTAAATATTTCACTTCCTCCTCGGCATCGGATCCACAACTTACCGCGTTTACGGATGCACGCTTGTGCCACCACCACGAGAGGCCTCAAATTTAATTTTTACAGCGACAAAAAACATAATAATAAATTTGCCAACCTTGTTCAAATTTTCTGAACCTTTTGTAACATTGCACTGAATACTTAAGATCAAACGGTCTCAGTACAAAGTTCTTTTATTTTCACTTTGATCAAAATCTTATTACGCATCTATTAGTACTAGGGGTACGAAAAATTTACTAACAGTATTAGCTTTGTTTAAATTTCGTTAAAGCCGCTAAATATTTTTTCAGCTTCACACTGTTTTTCGCATGGCAGGGTAAGCGGAGGAAACTTGGGAACCTTTTCGCCGAGTTTAAGGTATTGCATGTTGAGCAACTCGACGCCGCGATTTGGCTTGAGATGAGAGCAAAGTAATAAAAATATAACTTTGTTATATCCTTGAGTGGGGATCGAATCCACATTCGTGCCGCATTTACAGGCGTAAGCTTGTGTCTCTGCGCTACACCTATAACTATTGTATTTTTTTTTTATGGAAAAGGCACGGCAAACGAGCGTACGGGTCACCTGATGGTAAGTGACCATTGCCGCCCACGGCTCCGTGTAACATCAGAGGAGCTACAGGAGCGTTGCCGGTCTGTAACGCGGATAGGCACCGGTTCCCGGCATCACCCAATGCAAAACGCAGTGACCAAGGCCACTACTTAACGCCAGTTTTAAATGCCGGGGGTGGTAACAATCCGGTCGAGTCTGCCCATGCGTGTTGTCATTGATGACAACGTGACTCTCCCACATGTACTTTAGCTTTGCTTCTTACGACACCAATCAGTACCAGGGTGATCCTATTCTAAGCCGGAATCACACGGCGAAAAAAGTAGCGAAGTATTGTATTGAGTAGCGGAACCTTATTAGGTTAATCATACCATCGAAACGAAAAAATGAAAATAATTAATTATTTCGAGTGCGAATCAAAAATCCAAAAACGCCACGTTTACTGTCAGATACAGTGACACTGTTCCACGAGGGCCTTATAAATATAATACATTTTTTTGAAATAAAATTTTAACCGGACAATTTTAACCGGATTAATCGCGTATACGGGTAGATGGTTACACAATCTACCCGGACCACGGACTACTGGAAAGTGTTCGAAACGTGGGGTTTCCAAAAATGTTAATCAATAATACGCGATTAATCCGGTTAAAATTGTTTTATTTAAAATGTGTAACAATCACGAAATCAAAGATAGTATTATAATACATTTTTTAAAACATATTCGTGTTACAACCGTTTATATCACATTAAATTTATTGTATTTGAAATAAGTGATAAATAATTTTAATTCACTTGTGTGATTTTTTATTATAATAAATGCTTTTATAGAAAATGTCAGCCGACGTAGAACGCAAAGGAAAATGATAAATTGACTTCCGCATGACATTTATAACGTAATCTTATTATATAAGATTTTTTTTAAAGTAACTAAGGAAGAAAGAAGAATTCCACCTAAATTTGGGGCATTGCGAGTAGTGTGGTGAAATTTAATGCCGTGCTTTGTGTTACCAGAATGGGAAAATGAACATAGTCCTCAGAGTGTGGATCGAATCCGCAGTCAGCCGGTGTAGAGCAACCGTAGTTGAACATTTTTTTTTTATTTTTAAACCAAATTCTTTTAGAAATATTTTAAATAAGTAGATGTTCTGCTGGAAATATAAAGCTATCATTGATATAGCAGAGATTTACATTTAACTAACGTCTAACGTCTTAACGTTATTTTAGCTTTTGTAAAGTCTACTTTAATTTTATTTATAACTGCATAGAAAATATAGAAATGTATTATAATAGATAAGCACGATCCTTCCTACTAACACTATTAGCCATGTTATTTTATAAATGTAGATAAAAAACAAAACTTATACAAAATTATATCAAGATATATCAGAGGTCGACCGTGGCGCAGGAACACAAGCTTACGACAGTAAATCAAAGAAATAAAATATTTTCATTTCTTTGCTCTAATAACGACGCGAAATGCGGCGTTGAGTTCCACCACTCAACATTTTTTGTCTCAAATTCGTCTGAAAGTGGGGAACGGTGTATTTCAACATAAGGGCTGTCTGTACACGCGACAGGTAACGAACCCGCGAATGAAATTATGCAACCTAACCTACTCTTAAAAATTATCAAATATGTAGCTGTGGTGGTGCTAATATTTATTTGGGACACAAAAACGTAACGTAAAGTAAAGAAATATATTCTGTAACTTTGGCTAATAAACAACGACATAATTTTAGAGAACTTATTTAAGCACTCTAAAATTATGTCGTTGTTTATTAGCCAAAGTTACAGAATATATTTCTTTACTTTACGTTACGTTTTTGTGTCCCAGACAGCCATGTGCGGGATACATGCCTGTAAGGCAAAGGGAGATTGGGAACCTAATGTTCAGAGGAGTATCTTAACACAATGTTCCGTTCCCCTCATTCTACTGAATTTGAGACATTGCGTTTAAAATACCTTTCCTGTATTTTAAACGCACGTAACAATTTACCAGAGCGAAGAAATTAAATATTAAATATTTCATTTACGCTTTATGCCACTGACAGGCCAGAATATTTGAAACACTCAATTAATAAATTTGTTATATTTTTACTACTCTAATTCATACATATATAATAAGAAAATATAACTGACTGACCTATTGACACAAAACTGTTACAGCTACACTGTATTTAAGTTTAAAATGTTTGTAGCACAATCTCAATTTTAGAAAATTGATAAATCAATCTTATAAATATATATTTTTTTTTACTTTTACGCGTTATCGTTTGTTAATGCGTATATGTGGTATAGTTTTATGCGCTATCGAATCGTCCGATAGGAAAAAAGAGTGTGAATGAGTTTCAAAATGCTGGGTGCGCCACTTTTTACCTAATTCCGAGGCTTTGCATGTTATTTTGCTGATTTCAATGCTGTGCTTTGTCTACCAAAGCGAAGAGATGACAATAACCCTTTAAAAACATTCCGCCTTTAAGAGAATCGGACCTAGTCTACATGTTAGTCAGAATAATATCATATTATTCAAATTGAAGCGTCTGTCTGTGATTTTGAAATAAACATATTTTTCCAAGAGTGTTTTTTTATTAACACAATACTAAAATACAAGCATAGCTCTCTGTTTGTGCGGGCTAATCTCCGTTACAGCAAAACCAATTTTTATGAGATTATCACTAAGACAAGGTGTAAATTACGATTTATTAAGAGTATAACAGTATAGATAACCATTCTACAAAAATATTAATCATTTTTTCCCTAAATACACTGAAATACTATTTAATATTAGTCTAATTCAAGCGGGCGAAGTAGCGCGTTTTATAATAAATCTTTTAGAGTATAAAGAGATTTGTCACTAATTTCAATTCAAATTAGTAAATTAAGAAACACAAAAATAAATCAGCGTAGAAGCTTTCTGTTTAGTAGTCGTAAATCACGGTAAGCTATTTTTAGTAGGTACTGGATTAATAGTTTTTTTTATATATATAGCAGCTTTTTAAGATGATTTTATTAACAAAATATTAGGTAATATGAAAATTTTATTTATAAATCATTTAGATTAAAATTGATTTAAAAAATACTGGTATAGATTAATTAATATAAATAAGTGATTAATAAATGTAAAAATATTTATTTTTTAAATCTTAAACTTAAAATTTTAAAGGTTTCATTTAAAAATTGATTTTTCATTATATATATCAAGCTTGGAAACATTGGTGATACTTACGCTATAAAAATTAAGAGATTTTGCATAAAAATTAATTGATGTTCAAAAATTTTACGTCAGAACAAAAAAATATTTAACAGTTCTGTCAACTTAAAAACCAAAAAAACAATTTCAAAAACAGTCCTTCCTACCTTTAATTGAAAATTCCAACAATAATCACTTTTCACAACAGACCAGTTCAATAAACAGTTTTTTTTTATTAAAAAATCCGTAATTCCAAAACTTAAAAATTTCAAACGGAATATTTATCTAACTTTCATTCAAGTAACACGTCCGTTCGCAACGACGGTGGCGACCGAATGAAAACGCGCACCTGTTGTACTGAGCTTTGGGACGGGAAAGCCTTTTACTAAGATATTTTAAAACCTGTTTACAACTAATAGAATAGAATTCAAAACTATATATATAACATATATGTAATATAAAACCAAACTTTTTTAATACTATTAACAATAACTTGATATTTTTCTTAAAGTTAGGATTTGAAACAAATAGCTAAAGTATTACGTTATACGTTTAAACGTTTTAAGTCATTACTTTTTTTAAATACATTTTACTTTGACAATATCAAAACACAACAGCACAATGCACTATGGTTGTGTATTTGATTCCAGCTCGGTTTAATGTATTATTTTCGTTTTTAACACGACAGAGCGCGGTATTCAGTTCCACCACTCACCACGCAAATAAAAAATAAAAAAATAGTATTTGTCGTAAAATATGAGTACAGGGTAGGCAGAGGGAAACTACTGTTAATAGTTTCCCTCTGCCTACCCTGTTCTATGAGGAAGGCGTGAAGCTTCTTACTACATTTCTATACAACATATAGGTAATTTGGCTGTATTCTATTTCTGTATATTGTATTATACTTGTACGTACACGTTTTGTACAAAAGTTTTGAACTTCTTGGTTTAAAGTCATGCCATTTCGAATAATCAGTGTAAGCTGTTTGGCCAAGAGAGATAACTTCACGTATACGTACGATGATACGACTGTGTTAAATGCGAAAATTGTTGCTATACTTTTCTTTGAGAAATAATCCAGAGTATTTTTTTTTTCATTAAATTAATACATGAACATATTAATTATGTATATAATTTAAAAGTCGGTTTATTCTGGTCATCATTTATTATTTAGTTATTTATATTCTAGTATAGCTTAAGTTTATATATTACGCGAATAGCTCACTTCTTTAAGACTAAGATTGACTTACTAGCGGCTGCATTACTCCAAAGTAAAATGCCGTAGGACGTAATAATATGAAAGTAGCTAAAGTAAACAAGATGAGCCGTTTCCACATTGGTTAATAGTCTGATTCTTTAACCGGGAAAGCTACTGGGGTAAGTCCATTCGCGAATCCACCAATATGAGGTCCTCACTGTAACTTAAAATCAATCGGTATCACACCAAAGAATATATTGAATTAATGGAATCAACGGATCCCGTTCCACTTCACCATTTAAGAGTAGTTTAATTTTTTTTGCTATTTAATAGTAAGTTACTAGCATTGAGTTTTTAGAGAATATTGTTTAGATCGTCATATATTTTTATTTTCTCTTCATTTTAATAACCATCGAAGCATTATAAGCATATAAAACTAACTCTTAGCTTTTTTCAACTATATATGGTAAGTCATTAATATACGTATATCAAAAAGAGAAAAGGACTAAGAATATACCCCTGTGGGTAACCCCTATATTGATTAATGACCCAGGAGATTTCTTGCCATTCACATATTCCCAAGATCCTATTAGTAAAATAAGAGATCAGAAGATTTACTGCACGTCCTCTTATGCTGTAATGGTATACCAGTGTTTAGAGTGCTGTACGCAATCAAATGCCTTGGAAAAGTGACAAAACACGCTAAGAGCATCCTGCGATTGTTCTCACGATTTTTTTCAAATATACAAGCAACTTCTTGATTAGAACTGGTTACGTCAATATTATTTTTTAATTTAAATTCATAGATGTAATTATTAGCTTTTTCAGTTTCACAATTTATTATGCTATATACTAACTGTAAATACTGCAATGTTTTACAGATAATATATAAAAAACTAAAATTTTAAAAAATAATTTTAACCGCGCGAGTTCCTGTTCTTAACAAGCAATTTTTAGTAAAGTAGGCGATTCATCGGCAAGGCAGTGTCCTCTCACTAGGTTTCTATATACCTACTCTTCTATATGCTGGATATAGCGTGAAATTAGAAAAGAACTCAATATTTATATTGTAATATGTATGTCATATTTACCCTGTAAGCATATAAGAAGCTTAATAAAATAATTTCGACTGTACACAGCCGAAGTGTCACTGAAATGTCAACCAAATATGATGAGGGTGTTACTATTTCAGACATTTTTTTTAAAAGTCACAGAGTACATTAGGACATAAAATGAATGGATAGAGGAAAATCCAATTAACAAAAACAAATATAGATATATTATGGTTTTGGCAATTATTTTACTGGATAATACAGTCGAATTTCTTTTTTATATTTATGAATGATCGTTTTAACATTTATAAATTAAAGATGTGTAACCTTTTTTTAGAGTCATGAGATTAATCTCTAATTTAAATTCTAAATTGAATAAGGTTCTTTCTTAGGTACCCGAGCTTTTTATTTTGTCTGTCAGTAATATATTCTATAATAACGATCAAAATTATAATTTAACTAAGCCGATCGTAAATAAAATGTTAATAATATAAGATCGAATGATATTCAAGTTTAATACTGAATAATTCTCCGGTCATCTTCCCAACATCAGTGACAAATTAATCTAGATATGTATGGATGTCTGAATGCCAAGTACGGTGTTCACTGAGGATATAATTTAAGCTCAAGATATGGCTTAGTAATTTTGACTTATAAATAATATTATATATACAAGTTAGTGTACTTACAGAATGAACTTTTATTTGGTTGGCTATTAAAAATAGTAAAGCTCAATCTTGAACTTCAACATCACAAGTACCCTAGTATGAGACTAATGATATTAGTATAGTTAATCAAACTTCGAGCTTTAACTGTCTTTCATTTAAAGAATTCGCTTGTTAAATAACAAATCCCACTATCGCGGTTTTTTTGTATTATAGCACTTTCATTATATAAAATATTTACAAAATTTCTACAGAAATAGGAAATAACTTCTTGACTGACTTTTCCATCAAGGATTCGTGACGAATTTGATTATTGTAAGTCAGGGGAAGCACAGTTGATAACATTTGAAAACTTTAAAAAATAGGAAAAGTTTGTCAAGTTTGCGGGTGTGTTCCCATTTTGTAAGAAAGGAGTTAAAATAACAGTTTTTAATATTTTTTATGTGCTATACTTTTGGGAATTCTTTTCCATTTTTGTGCTGTAATTTCTTGCCTCTTCCCAGAAATATCATTATTGTAGTTTCACATGATGATTCATATGAATTCGGCAAAAATGCTCATGACTTTTTTTGCGTTCACTTAGAATTTTTTTTTCCGTGACCGCCACACGAACAATGTAAAGTGTCCCTATAAGTATTCCATTTTTGTTATAGGAACAGAAACCTAATAATGGAATTTTAAATCTTATAGTCCACGTACTAACAGGATACAGGAGTCCAACTCTTATACTTTAATAGTATAGTTTAATCTCGAGCTTTACAATGATGCAATTGTTGCTCACAAAGGCAACATGTTTGTATAGAAGTGACTCGTTATAATATCGGCCTCGTATAAGTCATTGTATCTTTGTATTATATAAAAATATGCTTCATCACGAGTGAAATATTCAAAGTATCCTATATAGCGATGTTTGGGCGTTAACGTATTTTTAAATTATGGGCGTTAATTTGTTTGTTTACTTTCCAAAAACCTGAGGGACGACATTGTTTCATATTTTTGATTACTTTTAACGATTGTTCGGTCCTGTGAATGATTATTTGTATAAAGGTAAAAGAGAAAAAGAAGATATTTGGAAACATAGGATTTTAATCTATTGTATTAGTTTTTTTTGTGAACAGACTAATGATGCTTTTGAGTGAATTCTGTTTCAATTGATTTGACGAAGCGCGCATATTTCTCCTACGTAAAAAATGCTGCAAAGAATACTTGTATGTTATATTTGACACGAACATTATCTTCTAACAATTATTATACTTGAAATATAAACAAATTAACGTTATTGAAATTCTAATGAATATTATGAAATAGATACTTATTATCAAATTTATACTTTAAAAATATAATTACACATACAAGAATAACTTGATTTCAATTTAGTAGAATTGTAAATAAAAGGTGTTATCACTATAGTCCTCTAGACCTAAAATATGTAGGCCAACCGCACAACGAGTGTCCAGACTTCAACTCCGTGGGTCATAACAAGTAAGAGGCACTTATTTATAATTTTTGCCCTTAGGGACTTTGGAGCCTAACACCCAGCTCAGGCGCTTTTTTTTGAGCTTTCTAATCGAGATTTGTCCAATAAAATAGGTTGATTCGCTGCCAGCACAGGCTCAATCTATGTTTATTCATAGCTATTAAGCATAACGTGCCGACATGAAATATAACTCAAGTACTTATCAAGATTCACCGCGAAGTCATGAAGCATCGCCCAGAGTATTTAGCGTCTCCTCCATAACCTGCAGAGTTTCCGGCATGATAACTATATTCATTATTATTGACAGTTAATATTTAAGTTCCGTCCATTTTAGATTAGCGTAAAAGATATAAATTCCTTAGCCCACGATGCTTTTATTTATCTTGTGCCGTCATTTTGTACTTGGACGCCCAGGAGCTTCATATAAGCACATTATAACAGTAACATATAGAAAATATTGATGATGATTAATGTTACATAAAGTGTTTGATTTAAATAGCTTAACAAATTCTATAATTGCAATAAAATTTCATTATAAAGAAAAAACGGTTTATATAACGTCTTACATAAGCGATTTATTGTGGTTAAATTATCAAATGTAAGGCAATATATTTTTAAAAAGTTAGTTAAAAAGTATTTTTTTCGATTTTACCGTGTATCCCGCACATGGCAGAGTAGGCAGAGGGAACTCTGTTCCACTTCCGTTCCCCACTTTCCGCCGAATTTAAGGCATTACGTGTTGAATGGCGGAGCTAAAAAATGAAAAATTAAGTATTTAAATTGAAAATATTAAATAAATTATTTCCTCGAGTGGGGATCGAACCCACAACCTGTTGGTTACATTCACACGCTTGAGCCGCTGCGCCACGACAGGCCTCAAGTTAAAAAGTGTTGTTAATATTATTGCGGCTGCAGAATATTTGTAAAAAATGTTATTAAAAGAATTATTTTAGTGATTATGTTAAGAAGTATACGGAAAAATGCCGATCATCCACTATCACATAATATCTCTGCTTAAAAATCCAAGCGGTCTTTAACTTAACGCGTTTACTTAAAGCACGGTATTGTACTGATGTGTGAAATATATGTACTTCATGCTAGAAATTGTTTATACAGTAAGTATTCCCTTTTCCTCTGCCTTAGGAAACAAAAGTAGGTGGCCGAAGCTGACAGAATCCAGTACAAAATTTACTAGTTAATGTTACTTTGGAACTCAAAGGAAAATACCGGCTAGAGTTGAAATTGCCAATTTAAATTCCTCTGTTCGTTGTTCAAACTACAACAATTGCAATATAGAATAGAAGTAGCTATTCATGACTTATTTATAATGTATACAGAATAATTTGTAAACAATATTTG
>DWMZ01006512.1:0-10283 GCA_018249855.1 Eueides tales michaeli | reverse complement strand
TATATATATATATATATATATATATATATATATATATATATATATATATATATATATATATATATATTTATATATATATATATATATATATATATATAATATATATATATATATATATATATATATATATATATATATATATATATATATATATATAAAAGTTTTAGATCAAAAAATATTTATAACAATAATGTAAAAGATAAATATCATATTTTTTATGCACATCAGAAAATCTCTTTTTGTAAATAATAATTTTATTAATCTATAAGATATTAAAATATGATGTAATAACAATATAAAAAGGTATATACGTTTATTAATAAAAATATCCTTCTCATCACTGGATAAAAGAAGCAAGCAGCAGCAGACGCTGCTACATGTTAAAAAATTAATCATGAGAAGAACGTAGACCTATTCTGGACTGCAGATCGAAACGTTACCGCCCTTCACCATAACATCTGGTTTAATGCAAGGAGATTCATTCAAACTTTTCTAGTTTTAAGCATAACCCTCCAATATACTTCATATTGGAAACTCGAATGGTAGACAACTGTTCCACTATTTTATAAATCTAACCTAAAAGTTCTGGTATACGCAGATGATTTATACAAGTTATCCAAATTAACAGACTATCTCAGCTTAATTTCGTTCTCCGAATGGACAGGACAGGATCTCTAAATATGTTGGTGGATAATAATATTATGTTATTTGATGGAGTTACCAAAGATTTTGAGGTCCAAATTTAGTAAATGGAGAAAAGCGGCTCCAAGTAGATAAGAATGGAGTAAAGCATTGAGTATGAGTAAATCATACTAGGACCTATAGATACAGTCATTGATGAAGATGTTGATAATGATGAAGCAAGGGGCTTTCAAAATAAAGGAACCTTTATAATAAGATTTTCGATTTTCGCTATTAGGTACTAAGTGAAATAATTTTAATCAGAAAAATCGCGTATATTGAATATTGTATTAAATGTACAAAACAAATGTTAAATTTGTTTCAATAAAAGACTCACGTTCACTTATATATAATCCTTAATCGTGCCGATACGTATTATACGTATTAATTATATTATAAGCGCATAATATAGTTTATTTGCAATTTCTGAAAATATTTGATTTTTACAAGATATACGTATTTTTATCGTATTTATTTTAAAGTATAATTTGGTTATAACATTATTAGACTCACTGGGAAACAATACTATAAATAATGCATACATAACGATACAACGATTTTGTCGAACATACGCTTCTATATGTGAATTCGTTAAAAAAATTGAAGAGCAAGAAGGAATTTTCATTTTAAGCATTTTTTTCTACAAATTAATTGATATTATGGACGCTTTGTTCCTTATACTATCAATATTTATGTCTAGAGGTAGGTGTTACTTTTAAAATTATGTTCGAATGTTGATGAATTTATTTAGTACTGATATTGTTACTGCCTAATTGATTATGATTTATAAGTAAATAAATAATTTCAGAACATATTACGATCGGTTTTCTGACCCATAATTTGTTAGAAATATTTTGGATCATCGTTAGAGTAATAACAGTAATTATATTGGTAGAGCCAAGTCATCAAACTCGAGCAAAGGTAATTAAATAGCGAATGTAAGGTGTTTTGGCACTTTTAGCAAAGAAATCTGGTTTATCCTATAAAACTACTGCGTTATGTACGTTATTTTTTCACAAATAAGATAAAAATAACGACAAGAAATGAGTCTAAAGAGTATTGAACGCAGAAATGTGTTCTTCGGGTGACAATCACGATTTAAGAAAATATGTAACCGTCTGAGCCGTCTTAAAACAAAGAAACTTAATCTAAAAATTACAATACGGGTACCGAATATACTAAATTAAATTGTTTTTTATTACAGCTGCAAATACTTCAAATTACGATTAGTGATTTACTATGTATCTGTAGAAATTTAGAGCTTAGAGAAGAATTATACAAGTTTTCTCGTCTCTTATTGATAAATATACCAGTATTCTCCCCTCTTGGAATGTTTCCTTTTACAAGGCAACAGTTGGTATTCGTAAGTTAGAATTTATTCTTTAATCTATAATAATATATATGTGTGTGAATATACTCTGTTATTTCAAAGTTATTCTTGAAAAATGAAAATACCCGAGGAAAAATTATGAAGACACAATGTTGTCTAGTCAGATACGCTGTACCATTGCAACAGGTTTTTATTTATAGTTAACCATATCTTAGTTATCATGAAACCTAAAAACTACAATATTGTTAAACTATATATGTTTTATTTTCAGTTAAGCGGTGTGCTCTTCACGTTTATAGTTATTAGCGCCCAATTTAATCTAAAAGATGAAATTGCGAATCACCTAACGAAATAAAGACGCAGCAAAATAACAGCTGCCATCACATTTCTAATAGTTATATATGATTATGTAATTTTAATGATAGTTCCTAAAATAATGTCATTAAACTATCTTTTAATGTTCAAGTTGTGATAGTGAGCTTCTTATACACTTATGTTATACTAGCGATCTTGCTACCAGTTAGCGGCCTCGCTCGTTTGTCGTTGGATGAACTCTCCCTTACTTCATTTCCCTGTCGACCACCCCCATCTTAAGACGGCACGGCTGGCATTGTTGTTTCTGCCGGAGATCCAGATTAGCCGAGAGACCGATACAGCCTACCTTTTATACCCCGGCTACAAACTAGAACATAATTTTAAACATTCTTGTAGGCGTCGCTTTGTTCGAAAGGTAGGTTTCAATCGCCTTGCTGACTTTGAAGGTCGGGACATGTCGACTATCTGGCTCCTTGTGGACTCGAAATAAAGTGTGCGAGCCTACGCACGCCTGTACATGTCACACAGTGGTATTGGACAGACGTAGAAACGGATCAGCTCATGAAGCATATGCAATCGGCTATCGACGATGCGCTTTCATTGATCCCCACCGCAAAGATTATGATACTTGGTGATTGGAGTGGAGAGCTTGGTTACTGCTGCCGAATTTTCTGACCGCATAGTACGCCACAAGCAAGCAAATATTGTAAAAACTTCTTTTAGGTGACTTGTACGCTTGTTTGCCCTGTCTTTTTCATAAAAAATGTCCTAGATTTTAGTTTAACAAAATTTTACTTGTATATATTCAACACAATCAAACGTAATAGTTGTCGATGAAATATAATTTAATGCTGATACTTTTTTTTTACGTTTGTAATACGTATATGCACATTCATGGACCCACAAATAGGATGGGGTCGGGTGAGTAAGGTGATAGTACTTTGTGTGCTGTGTTTGATCTTCTAAGGTATCCACGTAAATAATATAAGAGGCAATTTTTAGCTACGTAATGTGCACAACAAATCTTTCTCTTGTAAAACATAAAAATATTAACTACTTGGTACCGTAATTATACATGTATTTAATTTTAGTAAATAATTAAAATTACATGATATTAGGCATGTTTAGAAGTAATTTAATATCAATATTTAAAATAGTAAAAATATAACAGTAAACCCGATTTATTGTATGAGTTTTTTTTTTATATTATTAAAAAGCTTTCTACTATTTTTACATGTTTATAGTGAAAAAAATATAAAACCACAGTGACTCATTTATTTGAATTATTTTAAATTGTTTAAAATATGTATTATTATTAAGGTATTTTTTTTAATATAAAAAATATTAAAAAATCTTTATATAATATTAAGAAGGTTCGGATCTTAATTGTGAATTTAAATTAAAAAATTATCTCTGATCATGTAGTTTTCTATACTTTTGAAATATTCTAGATATTCAAGTTTTCATAACCAGAACATTTGTATTTTCACAATGTAAGTAAAGTGTACACAAGAGTGTATCGTTTTAAGGATAAACTGATATTAAAGTCCATTATTTAAAACACATTAAATTCTCATAATCATATGTATGATAAATAGTATGATTTTACCAAAGGTCGCTTAATTACAGATGCTAGTAGCTTTCAGATCTTATAAAAAATAATTTTCTTGGCATGTTCTCTGACTTTTAGAAATAATAAGAAGGGCTAACCACTGCATCTGTCTCCCATCGATGTTAGATAGAATCTGAATAAAAGCATTATTTTTCAATGGCTGGTAGCCACACAACACTCATGAAACTTCCACTAACGGTACCGCATGTGCACCACTCCTTGCTGATGTACTAAAAACAGTATACCTTCATCTCGAAAAATAGGACAAAAAAGAAAGAAACAGCACCTACTGAGCTAACATTTCATTTATTATATACTAGCATCATGTTGTTTATCCATTTAAAATAACAATTTTGACAACCCTTTCGATTCTTGCTATTCATCCAAATGTTTTCATATTTATAGTACAAGTATACTGTGATATTTTTTTTCTTAGTTCTTATTGCAAACATCTAAGTAAGGGAAGTTTCAAAAAGTATAAGTAACAAGAAATAGTAATTATATTTAATATTATATTTTCTTTTTAGTTTTACTAAAAAGAAAAAATAACGACATCGATAATACTCTATCGATCGTAGTAACGTAAAAAGTTGAATGGTCCCCGGAGGACATTTGGGAAGATATGGAGTAAGAAGTGGAAGAGGCGGAAGAGTATACTTCTTCGAATATTTAGGCTTAAAGCGTGTTGGTAAGCACACTTATAAAGTAGAATAACAAACACAATTTCTAGTCATTGTTTAGTAAAGGAAAACGACATATTTTATGCAGGTATAAATTAAATTGATGTATATCTTTATTATAGGAAATTTTCGTGTTTATCTATTTTAAAATCTTTTAATAATTAATTTTAGATTGTACAAATACAATGTACAATGAACATGCATTAAATAATTGGCATCGGTTCAGGTGAGTTGTATTGTTGAAATAAAAAACGTAACGTTTAACATCTTAATTTTTAAAGGAAAATATTTTAAGGTTCTCCATTAACAAAAGAAAGTATCAAGAACTGGATTCCTGCTTACTTTTAGTCAGATTCTTGGTTTTATTCTACTGAGTAAATAATTGTTTTTTTTCTTAAATAATATTGTAACATGTGTCAAGTCACCTAGTTCTTTATCAGTTCCTTCTTTTCGCCATTATATTTTAATTAGCGACCCGCGCTTGGATTCACCCGGCTTAACTACGGGATAATTTATTTCTTTCGAGGCTACACAAGAGAGCTTGACGATAGCTGCTTTGATTCCACCACAAAAATTAAAGAAGTTTTGAATTACCTACATAAGAATAAATATTAAGCATACAATATGTTATAAATAAAGAAAAAGAAATTATTAAGATTGTATAAAATCCTTGTTTTATATAATATTTAAAGTAACTTTATATGTATACAATATATACGTCGATATAAAACTTCACTATACATTCTATCATATAACTTAGATAATTAGATAATTCTTTATTGCATACACAAAATTAAAACTACAAATAAAATACAAATAAAAAACAAGAAAAATCACAAATGAAATAAAAAAATGTATATATATATATATATATATATATATATATATATATATATATATATATATATATATATATATATATATGTAATTTTTTTGAGACCTGATATATATATATCAGGTCTCAAAAAAATTACATATGTGTCGTATTGTTTGGAGACAATTGTATATTTTGGAGACAAATATATCTTTTAAGGACTGTACCCAAAAATACTTTAGGGACTGACCTGAAAATTTCTACTATTTAAATTTATATCAATAAGCTAGTTACTTATTTTCGAGACTGGTCTCGAAATTTCTATTTTTCACGCTTTCATTGATACGTGTGTAGTTACTTTAGGGACAGACCTGAAAGTTTGTACAATTAAATTATTATCAGTGAGTGAATAATTATGCAATGTGGATAATGATTAAGTTACAATTTCACTGCACAGATATTTATTACAGTTTTCGGAGTAATTGTTTGAGCGTAAAGGCATATTAATTATTAAATAAAGATAATCAGACAAAATTTGGCATAGTTGAATAATATAACAATATAATGACCTTGATTCATCTTTTAAAAAAGTTTTTAGCCTGCACAATTTATCCGACTAAATAAATAAAAGGGAGCAGTATATTACAACAATTTGATAACAGAAATGACTATTACATGTGAAATAATAATGAATTAGTAGCTGGCGCTAAGACTTGGCGTAAGACCTAAACAACATTTAAAAACTTAACTAAGAACCAACACGATGAACAAGACTTTCGTTTAAAAAATTGCACTGAAATATACTTTATTTATTCAGGAGCTACGGTGCCACAGACAGACATACAGATAGGTCAAACTTATATTACTCATCATTTTGCGATAGGGTTAAAAAAGGTAATCACGTGTTATAATGATGTATATATCTAGTAAATATTAGCATAAACTTTTATTTACTTAACTCAAAACAGATTACGTGTAATCGCTATAAGAAATATGATGGTGCAACAACGACGGTAATAATCGTTGTTTATAATAAAAAGTACATTTTCAAGCCTTTTTCTGTTCAAGACTTGTTTACATTCACCAAATCATTAGTAACAGCCATCGTGAAGGTATGTATGTATGAATTATCAAAAGTCAATTAATCATAAATGTATTCTAATATTGTAAAGAGGGAATATTTAATTATATGTATGTATGTTTGTAATGATTAAATACGAAAGATATTACTGATTTTAAAATATCTTTCATCATGGAATGCTACGTTATCGTTAGGTAGCATTGGATATCCCCCTAAAACATTAACAATGTAACCCAATAAGTAATTGGTATAAAAAGTCTTACAACGCATTTGCTGCAAGCTGTTAAAGGTCGGATAAATAATATGTTTCATAAAATAAAAAAATTGTATTCATATTTATAGAACAAATCAGCGATACTGATGTCTTACTATTACAGTTTGGACAAAACAACCATTTCTTCATGGTTTAAAATTAGATAGAATTGCCGTCCATATTCAGACCATGTTCTCTTTTCAATTGTCCTGGTTGTGTCACATTGGTACCCCACTGGATCCAGAAAGAAAAAAGCAAAGTCTATATTTTTAACATAAAATAATATTATTTCGAATTGTTTACGAAAAAAAATCGCTAAGTACAATGGCGCCATGTTAAATATTTTTATCATCACCTGTCTAAAAACACTTAAGCTGCTAAGATGTGTCTAAAAATATTTCAATTATGTATATCTGTTCAGCAGTTCCAGAAATTTCAAGTAATAAAAAATATAACATACAAGATACGCGCCAAAAATATAAGAATTACTGCGCAATCGGGCAAAAAAATAATGCTATATAATGTTTACAAGATATAGCCGTTGTGAAATCTCCTAATAAATAAAATAAGCTATAAAATACGTCACTAGTATTGTGCCCTCACTATAAAAAAAATGTTTAAAAAAAAGTGAAATATTTAAAAAAAAGTAAAAGTAAAGTAAATTATATTAGATATAATTTACTTTACTTTTACTTTTTTTTAAACATTTCACTTTCGCTTTCGCATTTCGCACTCGCGAAACAAAATTAACTATATTTGTACACTGGTATTCGTTGGCACACTGGCAAAAGTGCCAGAGCAAATATTTTTTGGAAATTCAATATTCTGTTATTGAAATGGACAATCAATTCTTCCAAAGTTTTTTTACTGTTTCCACGATTTCTAGGAAAGAAAAAACAACTGGAAGGCAAAAAATTGACACACAATGTAACCTAATTTGTAAACTTTACAAATTAGGTTACATTGTGTGTCAATGACAATTTTTTGCCTTCCAGTTGTTCTTTAAAGTAAATTTAAATGTAGAGCACTAAAATGTACTTTTTATTTATCACCTACCCACCAAAAATATAATGCGGGCTTTTATGCATTATTATTTTATGTTATTTTGTAATAAGTTATATTCTTGCTAATAATATAACAATAAGTTATATAAGGCACTTTCGTGAAAACCATGAACCATAATACAAATAAAGCACATTTTTTGCACATAAGGGCCTAACTATAAAGAAAACATAACCACCGTGCGTGCCTCATGCTTGAAGTCTTAAGTTATTAGTGTCAATTCACATATCTTTTTTATCGCTGCTAGGCATAATTTTTCATTATCATAATATCACGAACCACTACATCCTGCTCAGATGTGCATCTTTCTGCTAGTGAAGTTTATAAAATCACTGCAAAATTACATATACTTTACAAACATACTTTACAGTAGTGCGTGACCACGGACTACAATTAAAATTAAATTGATATATATCTTTACTGCAGAAATTTTTCATGATTGTCTATATTGAAATCTTATGGTAATTAATTTTAGATTGAACCAATGCAATGTATTCAATAATTGACATCGCTTCAGGTGAGTTATAATGTTCAAATAAAATAACGTATAATAGTTAAGAATCTATAATAATTTGAGATTCTCTATAAATAAAAGAAACAGTCTTACTGCAGGGCTTCAAAAATTTAAAAAAAAATAAATACATATCTAGTAAAATGGTCAACGAGATGAACGAGATCAATAGACGAAATTTCAAATAATCATTTTGCTGAGGATAATCGTGACATTCGGCAGTATTTTTTTTTTCTGAATTTACTTTTTGTACTATCATACTCTCAAATAATATTTTATTCTTTATTACAAGTTTTATTTTTAATTTATTACATAATGGAAATTGAAAAATATAAATGATTAAGAATAAGATTTTATGAAATTAATTTAATGAACATATCACATATGAACTGATTATTTTCCGACCGCTGTCATCTTAGTACCGCTTATATATCCTAGGTAGACATGGTGCAGTGCTAAGTAAGAGCCATCTCCTCGAAGTATCTGCTATAGCCGGAAACGCAGGCGAACTTATTGTAAATAGAATTCCTGATTGAACACTAGATATCCAGACATAAGGTAAACTTGTAAAAGTTCAAGATATTCTATAGGCATGTTATTCTCCTCAAGCTTACACTCTCAATCTTAAATAGCGACTGGGCATCAAAACTGACCATGGTTTCATCGTTAACTAATTTAACGCCTTTCAGCCTTCGCTGATAATATCCTAGACAAAAGTTGTCGTGGGGTTACGCAGTGGAGTACTGTAGCACTATTGCGACATGTAAACCAGTTGGATGAAGAGGTCTTAGGATTTAATGTCAATATTCATTTGACAGTGTGGTTTACGACGACTTAAAGATATGGTTTTGATATAAATAGTCCTCAACGTTAGTTATTATTTCTTCGAAAGGTATAGAATTATCAAAAATTTGTTTTAACTAGTTGTTTCAATTCATCTATTTCTTCATACTCTTTTATTTTATTTATAACCAGAGTGTCTATTTTTGATTTCAGAGTTATTGTGTTTTATCATGCACATTAAATGACTTAAAATATCATATCATAACTATCATTAATATATATCGGCCGTATAACAGCATCAATACCAGCATTGCGTTGTTCAAGGCCAGTCATTTCATCAGTGCATACATGGCATCGTTTTTTTGCTACTGAAATCAATATTTTTCCTTATCCAATACATTCCATTATCTCCTTTAAACATTCTTTCACTTTACATTCATACCACATATATTATTCTGAAACAAACTTTATTCTCTTGTTTTTATGTTATTTCTAGATCTCGACCTTTCTTTATAGCTTACAAATACTAGTGAACTTTTGTTTTACTCACGCTCAAGTATAGTTTTTTATTTTTATATCAAATATGACATATATTTATAGGATAGAATCAGATGCCCATTTCAGGATGGATTATTACAAAGTTAACTCGCCAGACAATATATTTCTATAAATATTTATAAGGGCAAAATACACAATCAAGCATAACTAATATAACTAAACATTCGTTACTTTTCTTTATACAAAATTAACTAATATCAAAGTAAAAATATAATGGAATGAACTCACAGTATCATCGTTACAATCTAAATAATAAAATAGCTCTTAATTATCTATGGGATCACTAAAAGAGAATTTGCACTGATGAGCATGATGTAGAATTAAAAGAAAATAATATCACTTATATATTATCTCTGATAGTAGTTGGTCTGTCTACAAAAAAGTCATTGTCAGCAATCAACTCTAAGCCAAGTATGACAACTTAGCAAGGTCATAGAACTTCTAAAGAAAGAAAAGACCCATCACATCTTATATTCACATTTGGGCATTAATAATGTTTTGTATTTGCAGTTAGAAATGATAGAAGAAGAACAGGAAGAAGCGGAAAAAGAATGTATCGTGACAGAAGAAATGGGGAAAGTGCTTCGCTTATCTAGATTTTTT
>DWMZ01006511.1:0-10284 GCA_018249855.1 Eueides tales michaeli | reverse complement strand
TAAAGCTCCTTTGCGAGTTGGTTCTACGAGAATGGCTACATTCACTTGATCGATGGGGAAATGAGCTTTGTACTCGGTTATATAAAAAAATATAAATTCAAACCTTCGCTCGCTAGATATAGAGTCTGCTCGTGAAGCAGGGGCACAAATGCTACAGGTTTGATTCTGATTGGAGGAAATGAATTATTTAGTATTTTCATTTCCTCGCCCTGGTAAAGATGCAAAGCGTTGAAGGAAACGGAATAGGAGCGGAACGTTCTAAGACTAGGATTTTTTATTCAGCTTCACTGTATCCTGTACATGGCAGGGTAGGCGTAAGGAATTTGGGAAACTAGTGTTACGACACTCCGATTCGTTTTCCGCATTTATTAATTGCGTGTTAAGTGGCGGATCTCAACACTTGTGTGTTCCAACGCCTAAAAATATTAAATAATTCACTTCCTCGAACGGAGAACTTAAAACCTGTCACATTTATAGTGACCCGTTTGAGCCCTTGCGCGACGACAGGCCTTGGAGAGAAAATGAAATGTAAACGAATAAGATTTACCGTCTCAATAATATGCAAATGCAAGAACGACATCGAACATGCACCTTATTATGCAAATGTAGCATTCTCGAAGACGAAAGCTTAAAGGGGAAAATAAAAATGATTTATGCATTCCACACTTTGAACTTTTCTTTAGAACTTCTTAAAACTGTTTCTGTTCAATTATTTTATATTAAAATATCTACTACTTTCTTGTTTTTTTTAAATATACGTACTGACATGTACATTTTGAATTTGGTTGAAAAGCGGAGAACGGAGTGACTTCATTGTAATTATAACTTAAGGACTCAAGCATTGAGGTAAAGCGTTAATATGCTTCTGCGTATAGCATGTAAGGTATATGAAAATGTAATATAATTTACAGGAAAAAACAGAATGATTTATATCATTTATTTCTTAATATTTCTTAACAAAATTTGTTCACATAATAACTATTTGCTTATTTATTTAAGCGTTTTTTATGTTAGTTAAGACGCTTTCTTTCTCAGATGTTGGTAAATGAAGTTTACTTTTTCGTCGTTTTAGAAGAAGATTGCTATTATCTGAGGAAAGTAATAAAGCCTCCTTCCTTAAGCTAAGACTAAAGAGATTGCATAAAGTTTGCCTTTTTTTGTTTGATATACTTATGATTAAATTCTAATAATTATATTTATACGATAGTATGAAGGATGATACCAAACTAAAAGGTCATTTAGATCAAAACATAAAAACTCGTACGCGTAATAAGATATAGAGGAGTTTCTATTTTCTCTTCTAACTCCCACTATCCTGCAATGCGCAAGATACAGCGTAAAAATGAGAGATATATAGAGAGAAAGAGACAGACAGAGATATTTTTACTTTAATTTTAGTGGCATGAAAACATTTGCACGGAACCGGGTCATTAAATATATAGCTCAAAAAAAAACAGACTTGTATGCGTAAAAATGAGATATTTAAAAATTATGATACGTACAATGTTTTATGAACCACGTATGTATAAATGCTATGAAACGTGAGATTTAATCAAACTTCTAAGCCTCGTTCACCTCATCTTTCCATAATAACATTATCCATCTTATATATTGGTATCACGAGAATATGTTAACAAGAAATTGCAGTATTCAATACAAAGCACTAGTAAACTTGGATTAGTTTAATAAATTTCGAAAAACGTTTCATCATTAATAATTATATAATTTTTATTAAAAAAATACAAAGAGATCTGTCGTGGCGCAAGGGCACAAGCGTGTAACTGTAAATAAACAAGACAGGTTGTAGGTTTGATGCCCACTCGAAGAAGTGAAATATTTAATGTCTTCATTTCTTCGTCTCTGGTAAAAAAACAAAGCGTCGCGTAAAGTTACAAAAGTGGGGAACGGAACAGTGTCTTACCGCTAGCCTCTCAAATTTCTTCTGTCCACCCGCTCACACTAAAGCACGACGTTAATACTTATTTTGACAGTTACTGCATCCAAAATACATTAAAGATTTTAACTGATCACGCACTTGTGCCTCTGCGCTCATTGCAGTTACATGTGTACATAAAATTTAGTTGTAACTAACTAGCTGTCGTATAGATAACGCACTCCCAAAATAATTTTGAGGAGACAGCTTAAGGCTCAGGCAAATATCATGATTCAGGTTCTTAGACGAGACAGAAAATTAACTAACTTTACAGAACGATTATTTTTCAATTATCTGTATATAATAAGAAAAGTTTTGATTTTTTTCTCTAATTTTTGATATATTACATTTATATTGCATATTTAATGTAGCACACAAAAGAATATTTAATTATTAATTATTAAATATGAGGCAAATAAGCTTTTTATACTTAATTAGTAAACGTATAAATTGAAACGTACAGAGATTTGGACCCGCGACTCTTGAAATCAGTCCAAGCGCTCCGATCACTTAGCCGTTGTTATCAAGCTACGTTGAAATTTTTATATGCTTATTACAATATACTTATGTTGTTAACATTGGGTGTCTCCTGGACGGAGGGACGGTGTGTGTTCAAATCCCCCTGCGTACAAACTTTTATACGTTTTCTAAATAAATATGTTTCTCTCCTATATGTGAACTTTGAAAATAGTAAAATTAAAAAAGCAGTCGTTTTTCGAGCTACAAGCTTGGGCTGCGAGAATACATGCACATGTCATACTAAGCTTGAGGTTAATGTAATACCAAAGCTTTTACATTAACTTCAAGCTTAGTATGACATGTGCAAGGTTTTGTTCGTGAGTTTAAAAATTTTAATAGTATTTTAGTACTTTTTAAATTAGCTTAAGACGTAATTGCTTTAATTTAGGTTATTTATTTATGGATTAACATATTAATTAAAATAATTGTTTGTTCTGGATGCTAAAAAATATGTTTTTTTTAACTTTACGTTGTATCTATATTACAGGGTAGGTACAGTGTGTTACGCTAATATTAATCATTTTGATGTATTTATAAAAAGAAAGGAGTTTTAGCCTGATACTGAAAATACTATTAAAATTATATATGTTTTGTTTTCTATAGCTATTAATATTCCATCTTAGTAAGAAAGTTTAGTTGGAAACTTCTATGAAAGCTGCGCTTGGTTTCCTGACAGCAAAAGTTTTAAGTAATGATGCCTTGTTCTTTTATTGTTATATGTTAGTATTACTAATTACACATCTTTAACAATTATGTATTTTTTTTAATTTCTTATAGTTTAGCTAGGAAGTTATGATGTTCATGAGATGTCCCATATATTCAATTTTAATAAGCTAATGTAAAATGCTCATCAGGCCCAATATTTTTTGTTAAAAAAGCATTTCATTATTTCTTATACTTTCGCAGGGCCATTATGATTGTTCATGAGATGTTCCAGCTCTTCGATTTTAATATGTATATGCAGAATGTTTACCAAACTCACTAACTTTTGTTAAGACAGCATGTCATTTTTTCTTATTGTTTAGCTGGACTGTCATTGTTGTTCATCAGTTGTTTCAAAACTTAAATTTTATTATCTCTATGTAAAATACCTATTACCTTCTTATGGATCTGGATCCCTGCTGTCTGCATCAGGTGTGGAAGTATTCGAAATCAATATGTCCTGCCCAGGCCTAATAGCTATTACAACAAAAAACATCGAAATCTGTTTAGTAGTTTAGAAGATGTGCTTGCACAAACAGACAAACAGATCTACAAAAATTCTATAAATTGTATATTCGTATTCTATTCTTTATTATAAGCCCCCCTACATTATTTTTTCGTAAAAAGGTACAATGTACAGATACGATTTTTCATTGTTTTTTTTTAATATAGATTAATAAATTGTTTTTGTCCATTTACCAAGAAAATAAGTGAAATAAGCTAATTAAAAAAATCATCTTGCTAGCTACCCACAAGGTGTACATATTTTTTATCAATACTAAAAATATAAAACGGAAATGAGACCACCCCCGTTCATTTTATCTATGATATAAAATGTTTTCTCGTTACGTTTAGAAAACTTTTTGTGTATTTTTTTATATATAGGTATAAATGTTGGTAATATTGTGTATCAGCCAATTATTGAATGTACAAATATTTTTGCTCACTAAATCTTTTTCTGCGCAGATACTGTAACAACATTGTGTAAACAGTTCTATTGAAAAATCCATACGAAAATATTGCCGAAGAATTTCTTTGTTTGAAAGCCTTTTTCCCAGGAACAACTAATACTATTTATCGAAATAGACCAATTATCAAAAAAAGTTATCACATTAATCAAAGTGATAATCTATCTCGATAATTGGTCTTCTTCTTGTTAAGGTATCAGTTACATTTAATATATCATTTATAATACAAAATTCTTACAAACAAATATATTTTTTTGCATACAATACAGGAGGAACGCTAATACTAGAATTTTATAATATTGTATTGATCTACTAACATAGCTTCACGCTGTACTCCACACGTGGTAGGGTATAAAGAACTTGGGAACCTAGTGTTGAGATACTCCGTTTTGCTCCCCACTTTCTACTGAATTTGATGCATATAATTTATTACTTACATTTAAAATATCTTTGTTTTATATAGTGCATTTTATATTAAGCGTATAGGTTTAGTGGTTAGACACATGCATGTATATGGAAACCACATTTAACAAGTAGAACTTACCAATGCGGTCACACCAGGTGATATTGGAGTACGTTTGTTATATGCATTTAATATACATACAGGTTTTAATGTTTTTGTTTAAAAAAATATATATTTTTGTGTATATTTGAATTATACCAATAGACAAATATTTGTATAAATTATTATATTTATAATTTTTTAAGGCGCTACAAATGCTCCCGGGAAAGCAACCAAAAAACCATAATAATTTCTATCAGCAGTATGTCGTCTAGACAATTGTACGTAAAATTAAATTAGTTTTATGTTGTATTCATATAGCAAAGTAGGATCCAGAAGTAAACTAGTGTTAAGACACATCATTCCCCATTTTCCACTATAATTTTGGAAACATGGCGTGTTAAGTGACAAAACCAAATCTAACAAGTTCTTTAATAATATCTTTGACTTTAACGATTACTGCACATTTAAAATAAAATGAAGTAGGCCGGATTGAAATATTGAAAATTGTACATTGTTGAAACCAACGTTTCGAATACTTTGGTCAATTTGGTTTCCGTGGTTACGGGCACTGAGGTGGCAACCTGTCAGTTGATATATTTATTTTTTAATTTTCTCGCGTTCTACCCTCGATTCTTGCAGAATGAGATAGATGACTGTATCTTGTTCACTACACCAGTGGTAGGTTTCAAACTTATTATTATTTTAGGATAGGTCCAAGGTGGTAGATGATAGAAAGTTTTCAAACGCATTCTTTATTGAAATTAGGATATTTTTATATTTCAATAGCATGGGATCATTCTATGGATATATTTGTTCTCCCGAGCGAGGCTGTAGAGCTTGTCAAACCTCATATAGTGCTTGAGTATATCAGCTGTCTGCTCACACACTGCTTACATCCATACACGCCCATCCTCGATATCAAAAATGTATTCCTTTACGTTAATATCGATGTGAGAAAAATAAGAACAAACTTGTGTCGCCTATTTATCGCCTCCAAAAAATAAATAAATCATTTATGAAACGTACGTACGTAACGTTATACGTGTCTATAATAGTATTTCGCAATGTATTTTGAATTTGCCACTGGAAAATTTTAAAGTAAATGTTAAAGCAATGTTTAAGTAAGAAAGCTTATTACACTGTCCTAAAATATTTCAGCAATAAAAATGTATTTAATTAAGATCATTTAAATTTCATGTAGCATAGTTCGTAAAGTGTTATTCAGTATTTAAAAGAGCAACTGTTGAGTTTCTTGCCGGCTCTTCTCAGCAGAACCGCATTCCGAGGCGGTGGTAATTTTATGTTCGTGTGACTATTTAAAAGTGTTTGCAAAAGTCTATTTGAATAAAGAATAATTTGAATTTGAAGCTTCTCTTTGTTTGATTGATGTATGATAAGCCACAATCACAATCTAGTTTGTAAAATTGTGCACAATGCAAAGAAATATTACTTTTCACTGGTCTCAAGAATTGGCTCACTTTCTTGTTAAGCTTGAATATAACTTTTATAGAAGCTCTTCTTAAGATGTTGCCAATCCTGTCTGTAATACCGTTCACATATTATAAGCTAGTCTTATCATGATACTAAAGCGAGGATATTAAAATAATTTATTACACCCAGTGGGAATCGAACCCAAGACCATTACAATTATAATCAGTATATAAAATACAAATGCAGTTATTACATCAAATTTGTTAATATTTGATATATAACTACGTCCAATAAATTATCGAAAATATTAAAATGTTATTTCGAAGTTATACCCGTGTTTATTATTTCTATGTGATATGTAGAAATTTCGTCAATTATTTTCAAGCGATCTTAAGTTAATAGGAGTATTATATTTTTTTACTTAAGCTTTGTTAATTTAACTTCCTTAAGAGATGAACTTTTAAAAGCTTTTACACCCGTGTTTGAACAATGACGAGTTGGCAAAATAAGTTCGTTAAAATATGTTTTGTTATTACATCAAGTTTAATTTACAATTATATAAAATATTTACAAAAAATTAAGCCTATGTGCTCTGATACATAATCTGCATTACTCACACACACATTTATAATATTGGTTATTTATCATATTAAATAAAAATTTTATTTTCTCCATAAAAATAATTGTACTTCAACACTATCAAGATTATGAAAAACATTTTTAAGCAAAAATATATGATATCCAAAACTTTTGTCGTCCATCATCCAGTTTAATGGTATCACGGCCGTAAAAGTCTTATAGCGTCCGTAAATCCACTATTATGATGTCATAAACCCTGTAAAATATAAAATAATGACTTTGGACTATGCCTTAGAAGTTCTCACAATTCAATTAGGATTTAATTTACGCATGTCTTCCTTAGAGTGGCTTTAAAGGAGGGATATGATGGTTTTGTCCAATTTTACAATGTATCCCGCACATATTAGAATAGACAATTCGTTCTCAATAAGATATTTCTATTACCCACTTTGGAGCCGCAACCTGCTCGTGTTTGCAGTGTCTCAGCCAAGGCTTAATTAATAACGCAAGTTTTAGCAATATTGTACTTTTATGTAACAAAAATTTATAATAAGATAATAGAATATTGTACCTCTATATAGTTTTAAGCACCTGGACACGGTTCTTGAGGCCTTTCATGGCGCAGCGGCACAATAATGTGACTGATACCGACAGGTTGAGTCTTCGATCCCCACTCGAGGAAATGAAATATTTTCAAATTAAATATGTAATGTTTCATTTCTTCGCTCTGGTAATAAAGCAGAAGTGCGGCGTTAAGTTCCGCCAGTTAACACGCAATGCTTCAAAATTCGGCGGAAAGTGAGGAACGTAAGTGGAACGGAGTGCCTTAACACTAGGTTCCCAAGTTCCCTCTGCCTACCCTGCCATATGCGGGATTCAACGTGAAGCTGGGTACACGGTTCTTCCTTAATGTGATTCACTATGTATTGTTAGCAAATAAATAATAAGATTAAAATATAATAAATTAAGGATCATTTATTTCTTGGAAAAATACAAGGTCATATTTTGTAATTCAAGACAAAGTAAGACACAATACGGTGTTGACTTTCGCTACTTCAATTCAATGTCTCGAATTCGGGCGGAGAATAGAGTTTCTTTATTCTAATAAATATTCTTTTCCATAAATCTTGAGTGTGAAGAGTAAAAATATATGGATGTGACTATTTCTCTTGAAGAAACCTACAAATTTACAGTACATTTTTACTATTTTAGACAGAAAATAAATACTGGTAAACTAATAAGGATAAGACAAACATAACGCTCCTTTATAAAAAAACCAATACTTTACAGATAAGAATGTAACTTACATAGAGAAATGCGTGTTCATCACAAGGTATGTAAGGTAACGACACAATAAAGTATATTTAACCTGCAACCGGCAATTTCTCCTCATGATACGATAAGCTAAAAGATTTGTAGCGCAAACAATTGCCCTAATTTATTTTTATACAATGGGGTGGATCAAATTGTACTGTGCAGGGAGGTTACTATCACACCGATGTGAATAAAAAAGTTATAAAGTTTTTTTTAGGTAATAAGATCTTTGAGAGGCCTGTCGTGTCGCAAGGGCACAAGCGTGTGACTATATACGCGACAGATCGTGGATTCTATACACACTCTAAGACATTAAATATTTTATATTTTTCTTTCTTGCCTCTGGTAACAAGGCACAGCGCGTTATTGATGTTCTAGAAAGCAGTGATTTTTTTAATATATTTCCAAAAAAAACGTGGAGAATCGCAGTGGTAGAACCTCAGCAAAAAAAAATATATAATTTATTCGATCAGTAAATCCGTCGACTTTATTTGTTGCAAAAATATACTACGAAATTTTATGAAAAGTACTGTTTATTTTGCAATTGATTCAAACTTATTTTAGAGAAAGTAATAGAAAAAAACAATATATAAATATACTTTCTAAATGGCGGCCGATACACCGCGACAGATGGTGACTTTCCAAACCACATACAAAGCTCGTTCATTTATTACAAAAATGAATTCCATTTGGTCTAACCAGTTTAGTCATTACGATTACGAAATTGTTTCTATAATATACCGTTTCATAGTTTACTTTTAATCTATCACAAAAAGGAAATAATTTAGCAAAAACTGCTATACATTTTACTTTAGTAAACATAAAAATGAAGTTACAAGTAAGATCTTTTTTGAAATTTGAACGGTACAAAATTTGAACCTGTACCTCATGGAAGCTGTCCAAGCCCTCCGACTGTTTACTATACACTCTTAATAAGCTATATTGTAATTTTTATCAGCTATATTGTAACAAGCGAATTAAAATGTTAATGTTGCCAGCATCTATCTCCTCTAGGGAGATCTATGCCGCTATTTATAGATATTTTATTAGAATTTTCATTATATTTTGTACAATATTATAGTAAGATGACATAAGATTATTGTCATTCATCTCGTTCTTGTGTCTCACAAGACAAAAGGCGACTTTAAGTTTTTTTTATTTGAAACGCCTCGAAATAAGAGTACTTATATATTTTTAAATTTATTTTTATTTAAAAATTTTCTAAATTTAAAACGTATATTTTTTTTTCTTTCCTAAGTTTAGAACACTTTAAAAATAGTAAAAATATTTATTTTTATTTGTTAAAAGTAAAATATCTGTATTACAAAAGACGTTTTTTATAGATTTTACTCTTCTATCTGGTTTCACGCTGTATCCAGTATTTAGAAGGGTAGGCAGAAGCAGAAGAAACTTAGTGTTAAAACACCATTTCCTACTTTCCGCCGAAATCTTGTGCCATTGCATGTTAGGTAGCGGGATTCAACGTCGCGCTTTGCTTTGTTTACCATTACTGTCAACGTGACTACGCTGGAGTGAATTTGGGGCATATTCGATTTTGCATTTATAAAAAACACAACTGTTATTTTGACTCCCGCTCATATTATAGGGTTGAATGTGAATATATTCTAAGATACAAAATTTATATACAGTTTATTGTTTTATCAGTTCTTCCTTACACAGTTATAACTACTTTAGTACAAATTCTTAAAATTAAACTTCATAATATGCCATTCTATAATAAATCTCAACTTATTCGCAGACAGGTGCGACATGACGTTACGTACGAAGTCCCCTTCCTACGAAACTACTGCGTTATAAATCACGTTCCTAGCCAAATTTTAGTCAATATGCGACAAGCGGCTATAATTTTGAAACTTAAACTTGTAAGCCACCCGGTTCTTATATCCTATGTGATAGGTTATGGGTTCGATTCCCAGTCGAAGGAAGGAAATTATTAATATATTGATTTTTCGTGCACTAGGCAAAGCGCGGCGTTCAATTCCATCACTCAATATGCCCGAAATTCATAAAGTGGGGGCAGAATTTTCATTATGGTAACGGAGTGCCTAACACTTAATTTCCAAGTTTCTTCGGTCTACATTACTATGTTATATAGGATAAAGCTAAAAAAACACTATAAAACTAAAAAGTTTGTGTGGTTGAACGAGCTAATCTCGGGAAGTAATGTATGGATTAAAAAAATATGTTATCGAGATATATATATATATATATATATATATATATATATATATATATATATATATATATATATATATATATATATATATATATATATATATATATATATATATATATATATATATATATATATA
>DWMZ01006510.1:0-10284 GCA_018249855.1 Eueides tales michaeli | reverse complement strand
TATTGGAAATTTGCAAGGAAAGGAATTTGTTTGTGGCAAACACGGTGTTTGACCACAAACAAATTCACGTGTACACATGGGAGCGAACGGAACAGAAAAGTATGATTAATCTATTCCTATTGGATCAGCGTATTCGAAGCCAAGTTCTGGACACGCGAGTGTGTAGGGAAGCTGAATTGGGAACAGACCATTTTCTAGTCGTAGCTAGAATAAGGGGTATGTTCGCAGGTTGGTGCAGCCGCACTGGTTGTCCACGATTGGCACCGAGTTATCATATAAGAAGCTTCAAGATCTAGCAATCAGAGAGGAATATCAAGAAAGAGTTTCCAAGAAGTCAGACAGCTTTAAAAATTAGATTTCCTTTGCCTTGAATGCTACATGAGAGATTGTCAATATGTGAATAGATACATTGCGTGTCGTGTTACGTAACTGCTAGCGCATACTTGATGCGTGTGAACGATATTCACACTATTTCTTAACTTATACAGTAAACGAGTGCTGGTCCCCCACTTTTGGTAATCTAATACAATTTTATATATGTAGATAACAACTGTATTTTGTGCTATGACCTAACAATTACATACATTTTGCAAAAGTTTTAAGTAGGTATGTAATTTCCATAAATCGCGTTGCAATGCTTGTAAAAAATGGAGGCGGGACACTGCAACTTTTTAATTAACCAAATACTTCGCTGACAAATACACTGGTATCTCTCATTAAACTTAATCTGAGGAAACAAATTGCTGGTGCTGTAAGAAAATTGAATAGCATTTCAACATTTTTACTTTTAACTTCCGACTTGAAAATTTTAAAAAAAGAAAAAAACTACACGCTTTTTAAAAAATGGTAAGCAGAAGAAAGGAAGTCATTCCATCGTCCAATTTTTGACATAACACATGTTAAAAGGCAAAACTCAACGCCGCGTTTGGTCTACCAGAGAAGTACGGAATTGAAATTTACCAAAATACAAGCAAATTGAAATTTACTAAGAAAAAGTGCAATAAAAGGTTACTTATGATTGCATTAATTTGCATAAGCTTGCCTTTTGCCTATGCGATAGCCAAATAATAAATACTAACGATATGAAAAGAAGTGCATTTTATTCTACCACGCATCATTTTGTCGACTTGTAAATGTCTAACTTTATAAATATGAAACAAATTATTTTCAGTTACACGAAGTTTAGCGGCCTACAAAATAATATGGTGTCACCGAGATCGAAGCTCAAAGGACGGAGCCAAGAACTAAGTAGTGGAAATCTTCAAAGATTACTAGTAAACCACGTAAGTTAAGGCTCATATAATTTTCAATTATTTTAAACATATTCTGTGGGACTTGAGCTCTGCACGAAAAAAAGTTATGGTATGGTTTTTTCTTTTTTATGGTTAGGTATTTTCGTTTTTTTAACGATATACCATTATGAAAAATGACTCCACAAAACAATTGTCAAATATTAATATTAAAAATAGTACATAAATGTGAATCATATACCTGTTTAGTAAGTTTTATTCTTTAATTTTCTATTAAAAAGATTTTCAATTACAAAGACTCAACAAGACAGAGCACGAGTGATTCATATATAAAAGGCGCCTGCCGACTTCCGGAAGGTAATTTGGCAGCCCACTATACAACTGTAGCTGTTTGAAAATATATATGATCCTAGCCCTGTCCTCTATAGTGATGCCAATAGCTTCTATATACAACTTATGACATATACCTGATTCGAATTACCTTCCAGCAATTTTATTCAATTTCATCACGAGCATATGATCCTTTCTTATCAGACTTTCTTGATAAACAAACAGCATTATTACTTGAGGAACACCTAGAACTCTCGTTAACTCTTCGTTAATTCTTCGTTAACTTATGTGGCCGCTTGTAGTGGAGGCAGCTGTTCATCAATTATAATATATATATTCACAATCTTTAAAATTTTTACAATCGAGAGACGTATTCGCAAATGTCTTGTTTTTTTTTCGTCGTTAAAATATTTTGTTGAGGACATCAAATAGGGTGTTTTATCTGTAAGCGCTAATTCATTCACAGTTTTTAAAGCTTCTGGTGGTTTTTCTATAGTTATAAATAGTAATAAATCTGAGTTCTAATATAGGACGATAAATGTATACACATGATCAAGTAAGCAACATTTAAAATTTTCGATCCCTGGTAAGAAATATAATCTCAGAATAAATAACCGTAGATAGAATAAGTTCTATGGCTTGAACATATTCCTCGTCTGTATTTGAATCAATAATGAAAATAAACTTGAAGCTTAGGTAGAAATTCTATTTTCTATATCAACATTGAATATTTCTTCACAGCCCTTATAATAAGTAACAATTAGCATAGTTCCATCGCATAACGTAGTAGGCTTCAATCAATCTTCTCTTGTGTTTACTTTTAAAAAAGGCATTTGATTTTTAACAAGTATGTCCATGAAAGAATTAATAACATTATTATGAAGAATATTATCTCTATAGATAATAAAATTTTCTTTAAAGCTTATTTGATGAACCTCAGATATTTCTCGGAAACATTTCATAAACTGTAAGCTTTCGTATTTTCCTTCAATTTGGAATATTTTTGTGTTTTTATCCCAGTCATTATTCGTGCTATCATTAAAAATAATAAAAGTTCTTTGTAAGAACTTTTCAGCAACATGGTTGCGTTCAAACTTTTAACTAGCATAATAATTATAAGGTAGTTACTGTACGTTCTAACATTTGAACGCAATGGGTTTAAGCCACATTGATTATGACTGTTTGTTCTTGACATACGTATTTCGTCTATATTTATCATATTTTTTATAGCTTCACGCTGTATACCGCATGAGGCAGGGTAGGCAGAGGGAACCCGGGAACCTAGTGTTAAGACGCTCCGTTCCACTTTCGTTCCCCACTTTCCGCCGAATTTGAGGCGTTGCGTTTTGAGTGGCCGCGCTTTGCCTTATTACCATATCTATATTTATCTGACTAATTTTAATCGTTCCAACTTCGTGACATTGGCAATAATTTGTGCTCTAATGGCTCACGTTTTACGAAATAAGTGAAATTATAATGATAAGCATTTATTGGAGAATACTATGTGTACATACACTTTCAAAATTAACCACAAAAAGATTTTTTAGTATCGAAGTAACTGAGTTCCATAGAGGCGCAGCATAGTCAAATGTACTGGGCTCAATACCTAGTGCGAAAAATAAATATATTTAATTTTTACTTCTGTGGAATAACAGAACGCAGAATAGATTATAGGAACGGTTTTTTGTTATGTAGCACGAGGCTCTTTTAGCGTAATTGTTATTAACGAAAGAACAAAGTTAATGTAACAAACTGTGCTATTTCTTAGGTACATTTAATTCTAAAATATGTATAAGCTATAACGGTGTTCTAAAGCGGTGCAATTATATTAAGGACACGTGCGGTTCTTACAAGAAAAACCTTTTAAGAAAACAAATTGCGTTTTTAAACGATTTGTTACATAGATATTAGTGGCTGATGTAACTTATAAATATGTATTAAAATACAAAGTTATAATAATGATATTTGTTTTCAGATTAATATACAACTTGTTAAAGGTTCTTATGTGATGAAAGAATAAAATTAAAATAAGTATAAATAGTGTAATAAAAATAATAATCACAAGCCCGAAGATATAAAAAACAATTAATAACTAAACTAAATTCTAAATTAATACTATATTACTATGATAGATCTCAATACAAAAAAAGGGCGCCAGGAGAGTTTTTTTGTCAGGCTGTGAACGGCACTTTGCCGAAACCATGCCACGACTATTCCAAGGCTTCATTTCCCACAGACTGGGTGATTAGTGAATCACTGAGCATAAACGGCGTTTCGATAGGCTACACCAATACAAACATTAATTATTTTACGTTTATAATACTATGTGTTTAGCTTCTAAATTATAATAAGATATAACATGTAAAACGTACCCCTATTGCAGTTTAAAACACCTCTAGAATTACTAACCAATACTCATCTATGCAAATATCTCGAATTTTATTATACAAAATTATTTGAGCTATGAGCGGTCATTTTAACGTTCATTTCTCTCTAAAAGCACGATCCGCATGTCCTCTCGTTCACTTTTGTTTAAGAGACCCCTACCCACATGTTGCACATACTATTTAAATAAAATGACTAAAATTAATAATAAAAAACAGTACGTGCGAAGGCAGATTTGAACTCGGGTCGCGGCTACTAAATTGGAACAGATAGCCGCTGCGCTGTCGAACATCGAGTCTTTTTTGAAATGCCTTATAAATACCTTAATAATATAATAATTATAGACATATATATATTTCAAAATATTGTTGGATTTGATTAACCAGCTATTATAGCTTTGCACCCTCGTAGTTAAAATGAGTTATGTTTTTGAAATATTACTTACTTTTCGGTGTATTCCGTATATCAAGATAGGCAAAGGAAAAAAAGTGTTAATACACTCTATTCTCATGAAGACAATTTCATTCCCCACTTTTCACAAAATTATTAAGACATTACGTGTTAAGTCGCATAGCTCAATGTCACATTTATACTATAACGTTTTTGATGGTTTGGATCCGCCCTTAGATACCCCTGATATTGTTATAAATAAAAAAATGCAATAGAAAGATTTCACTTATAACAAAGAACGTAACACATATTATTACTTTAATATCTTCATGAGATTCAAGGCCTTCACCACATTGTCGGTTTTCTCGTCAATACTATCGGTGCTCCGCCAGGTCCACCTCCTATGGGAGTTCTCCTTGAAGAACGAGTTCATCAAAAACAGTCCCTAAATTTCGAGGAAATTGACCAGTATTAATCATAGGGGGCAACCCCTATGATTCCTGGGCCCTAATCCGTGTGGTCTGAAACGCGGTTCATCGCGTTCTTTTACTCCACCACCTTAGTGTTGAAGTGCCCCATGACAGCATTCTAGTGAACCCCTATGGTGCCGTATATGGCTTTAGTTATATTCTCAAACATAGCCTCCACCTCCTAGTTAGAGTGTAACGAGGTCGGCGCACATACCTGTAAGACCTTCAGAAAATATGTGTCGGTTAGCTTCAGTACTAGGTACGTTACGTTCGTTACGTTCGTTCAAATTTTTATACGTTTTTAAATTTAGTATTTTTCTTTCCTAATTGTGGAATAACATTTTAAAAATAGTAAAAATATTTAATCAATAGCATTCTCTCTTGCCAAACGATAATAATAACGAATTGTCTTTGGGTAGCAGAAATTTGTAAAAAATCTCCCTACAGAGATGCTAACAACATAAATAAGTTGTGACAAGCGTATACAAATTTCGACGCAGTTAGGTGAGAACGAATGGCTTAGTTGGTCAGAGCACTTGGACGGATTCCAAGAGGCGCGGGTTCAAATCCTGCTTCGTTCAAATTTTTATACGTTATTAAATTTAGTATATCTCCAAAACTGTTCACTGACGCGATAGAGGACGTCTTCAAGAATCTGAACTGGACTGAACGAGGCGTCAACGTCAATGGAGAGCGCATCTTACATGTTCGTTTCGCAGACAATATTACTTATATTTTAAATTAATTTATTGACACTTGTTGAAGACAAAGCGCGGCGTTGAGTTCAGATATTAAACATGTTACTCGTATGTCTAGAAAAATTAGGCGAAAAGTGGAGACCGGTGTCTTTATGTAAATGGTACTATAGCTTTCCCTATATCTTTACGTATTTCATGAGCAATGCGAAAGTCATAAGAGTACTTAGACAAATTGCACTGTATTGAAGTACATCCGAACTCTTTTAAATACCTCTATATAGCTCCTAATAATCAATTTCACATTAATACCTATACAGATAACAGGGTAGACTGATGAGCATAGTGCCAAAAAAATCCGTTCCTCGCTTTCCACCCAATTTTCGCCCAAAGAATTAAACGCTGTTTTATATAAAGCCTGAAGAATATATTGTTATGGGAGAGAGTATCGTCAGCTCTCAAATTAAAGTACCTTTCAAACGAGCTTTCGAGATAATGAAGGTGCATTAAAATTATCAAGTGAAAATGCAGAGTGAAATATTTACAGTGGCCATACAAAATAGAATTAGAATATTAAATGTTTTGTTATGTTACGTTAAATAGATATTTCTTATCTTATCAAAAGAACAAAATACATTTTTTTTTCATAATACTTTATCTAAATTTGAGCCATTGCGTGTTAATAGGACAGTAAAAATATAAAATATTTATCAATCAAGGATCGAGCTCACGACCATTTGAACCACTGCGCGACTGACAGACCTCTATCTTCTGATCAATTTTCTGTATTTTATATAGTAAACGGAAAGTACAATGATAGAACTTTATTCGTCACTTTGGGACCCCCCGTAAATAACGTCACAAGATTATTTTTTTTATCTCAAAACTATAAGAAAAACAATTAAATATCTATTTTTACAAGTGTTAATTTTACACTTGGGAAAGAAAAATACTTATTTAAAAATTAATATCTTTTCCGTTCTTGATTTTTACTATCTTAAAGTTATATAATGAATTGTTATATTTTCCAAATAAAAAAAATCTTATTAATAAGTTTTTATAAAAGTGATTAAACATGAAAACTGAATTCATTTAGATTTTTATCTAATATAATTTAAATTGTCTAAGATGAGAATTCCATTTTAACTTCATGTTAATAGAAAATGTTTTAAAATTAGTCGACATAGACACAACTTCTGAAGCAAACTCATTATAAAGATCGAAAGAAATCACAAATTAAAAAGTAATTTGATCAAAGTTTTACCTATCATGTCAACTGAGAGTAATTTTGTGAAGTTGGCGTTTGCTGAAATATTGATATAAGTTTTGGTTTCCACCGTAATAAATCAAGGCTCAGGTGTTTCCTGTCAACAATTTTTTAAAAAATGTGTTATAATACAAATTTGTGAGTTACGACTCCTGAATGATACCTACACATTGAAAATATTTAATTTAACAGGTTTACATTTTTTCTGCCTATGGTAGGATAGGTAGACAGGGGAAACCTAGTGTTAAAACATAGCATTCCTCACTTTTTCATGAATTTTTGAGACATTGCTTGTGACATTTTTTTCAAATTTTCGTTAAATTGTCGCTTTTTAAAATTTCACCACCCAGCATTGTGCCTTCGTTCATTGAATTATTTTTTATTTTACAATATATTAAAATCACAATACCTATTTAGAGTGGTTTAGAATGAAGATGCTCTAGGCAGATCACCTAGAAAACTTCTCGGAAGGCATTCAGTAAATTTGTAGAGGTTGATGACAGTGAAAGCGGCGAAGGAAGTATGTAAAGGCAGTGTGAAACGGCTACTTCGCTAGAAATAAACTTGAAGCTTAAAAAAATAAACTTAATTCAGTGTGTTATATTAGCGTATTTTTTATATCTGAGTAAATATTTTATTTTTTTTTGTATAAATGAGTGAGTTTCTACAGTACTTTTCCTGCATGAACTTAGCAAAAGACAGACACACTTAGATTAACTTTGGTACAACTGTCCTCATAGCGGTATGTCAATACCATAAGCCTAATGAGGACCCATGCAAAGTGATATTACTATTGGATGAGTTAATATTACTTGTATAATACAATATAGTTACAATTCTAAACTTAATGTTTTGTTGTTAGGGTAGTTAAACAAAAGTTAGCTTAACTTTTCCAACTTAACTTAGTTTCGCGCTGTATACCTAGCGTGGTAGGTAGAGAGAACGGAGCGCCAAACGCTATGTTCTCGGCTTACCTGTTTCGCCTTGTTCACTGTCATCAACCTCTTAATACATGCCCTGCGGGGGATCCTCATTGTTTTTACGTGACCCTCCAGTATCGTAGATATTGTGTTTTTTACTCTTACCACTCACTTTTCCTTCATAAATATTTTTTGCCATTATTTTTCACTCATTCGCTCGATGTGCCTAAACCACCTGAGCACGTTCTTCTTTATTCTCACTGTGACATCTACGTAGTACCGACTACGGTTATAGAATTTACAGGTACAGGGTTGTAAAAAAGAGATTATGGTAATGAAGAGATACACAGAATATCTACTAAGATATTCTGTGTATCTCTGCATTACCATAATCACTTTCTTACAACCCTGTCAAATGCCTTTTCCAAGTCCACAAAAGCTCAGAAAACTCTCCCTCTTCCAGGTCTAAAGCTTCCCTGGGCCTCATAGAACAGTCGTCCCGATCTATCTTGCATTTTCTTTATTAATATTTTAACATAAATCTTACTACTCAACTCCGGGAATCACTCACTGCAGAGAAGCTTCGCCAGAGAAGCTTCGTGTCTTCCCGAAAGTTGTTCGCGTATCTTTCATCCCTTTTTTCTGAATTTTCACGCTTTATTGTTATCAGTACTTTCGTTTGTTGATTTTGCAGCTTAAACTCTTTCTTTCTTTCTTTTATCTCTTATATTTTTGTTCTTACCCGAGGCTTTATAATCCTGCCATGCTCTTTTCTTTCTTTCTACAGCATCTTTCACTTCACCATCCCACTAATCGTCGCGATTTTAGTCTTAGCCCTTTCCCATTTTCTCTTACCACATACCTCTGCTGCTACTCCCGACATGCAATTCCTAAGGTTCTGCCAGCATGCTTTAATATTTTCATTTCCAGACTCATAGCTGTCTAACTTCTTGAAAACTATTTTTTGATATTCCTCGCTGATAGGTAGAATTTGGTGCTTGTTATGTGATAATTCAGCGCTAAGCTAGCACAACCAGTGTGGCTGCACCAACCTGCAAACAGATCCTTTATTTTAGCTACGACTAAATGATTATCTGTTCCCAGTTCAGCACCCCTAAACACTCGCGTGTCCATAACTTGGCTTCGAATATGATGATTCACTAGGAATAGATCGATCATACTTTTTTTTCTCTTCCGTTTGCTCATGTAAATTTGTCAAACATCAAACACGATGTTTATCATTTCCAACATACGCTTTTCAGCCTCTTTCATTCTCTTGTCACTATACTGGCCTAGCACTCTTTCGTAACCGATACGCGTACAGTTCCGAATCATCCTTTCATATCACCACTAACTAGACAAACTAATTCCCTCTAACACTACCTAGAACGTTTCTGACACTCTCCTAATTTAAAGCGCACCTAAAACAGCCTGATATTGATCGCCTTGTACTCTATCATTGCATTAACACATCGAGAGGACAATAATACGCTTACACCTTGACTCCATCGCTCGCTCTCTGGTACGCTGGCACAGAAAGGAACCCGCTTGGTCCGTAAATTGATCGTTTCATTGTCACACAAATAACAACCAGATCTTTGTCATCCATAACATTTAATAATTAATTAATCCCTCTTCATTTATTCCACGTAGCTATTGTAGCTCCGTCCTCCACTTCCCGCCGTTCGGGACATGGCGTGCCAGGTGGTGATCCTCAACGGTGTATTTGTCTCCACACCAGCGGAGAGGCTCTGGGGCGCGTCACCTAGCGAAAGTGTAAAATCTTGTACAGCCAAAAAGAATAACATTTATGTTAACGTGTTGTAATATTAGTAAATTGTACAAAAACATATATAATGATTTACACCACGTTTAAGGATTGGTACATATGAAATTAGGGAATAGATATGCTTAATACAATATTTTATTACTACAAAGATATAATTTTGCTATACAAAATAGTTTACAATGTACAGTTTCCTTTTTTCAAATTTCACATTGTATTCCGCATATAGCCGGGTAGGCTAAAAAAGAGTCGCTGCTCTGAGACGCTGCTCGCCGTATTCAAGGGGTCACCTATTGAATGGCTGAGCTCAACACTTCATTTTATATCATAAAGCAAAGCAAATAAAATAGAAAGGAATCATAAAAAAATTATACCTCCGCAAAAATCGAAACCACAACTCTATAGTTTATTTATCTTTAGTTACTTATATTAAAGATAGATGCCATGAAATAATAGTATTGATCCAAATGTTATCTGCGATCGAATTACATTTATGCAACGAAGAAATTGTACAACCTTTTCTTATCTTAAAATATGTACGAGTATATTGCGTAACTTTATACATACATATGTAGAATTTCTTGCAAATATTACTTGAAGTAAGTTTCCTTTTTATTTATAAATATAGTTTGCTCTGTCTGAGGTAAATAATTTAACATTTTTGCCGTAATATCGATTCCCTTTAATTAATAGTTATTTGAGGACAACAGAATTGAAGTCCGTTTAAAAATCTCAAAACAACAAGCCAGGATAATTTAGGTCATAAGGCAACAGCACAGCATGTGACTGTA
>DWMZ01006509.1:0-10284 GCA_018249855.1 Eueides tales michaeli | reverse complement strand
TATATATATATATATATATATATATATATATATATATATATATGTATATATATATATATATATATATATATATATATATATATATATATATATATATATATATATATATATATATATATATATTTCATTTCTTTGAATTAGGATCGAAATCACAACCTATCGTGTCTACAGACGCACGCTTGTGCCACTGCGCCGGCAGGCTTGCAGCCGAATACTAACTAATCTCTAGGTAATATGCATAAATCCAATAAAAAATAAAACACTACTAGTAAAATAGGTTCTAAAGGTAAATAAAAATTAACGCTGTATCGTTTTTTTTACAGATTTTACCGTATTGAATTATCTAGACACATTTATTTTATTCACTACACTACACTACACACGACTGCATTATTAACATTCCTTCGCGGAAGAATTAAAATTAATGGATATTTTTACTATTTTTAAAGTGTCATTCCACACTTAGGAAAGAAAAATACTAAATTTAAAATTTTTAATTTAACGTATAAAAATTTAAACGAAGCAGGATTTAAACCGGCGCCTCTTGGAAACGTTTAATTTAACGTATAAAAATTTGAACGAAGCAGGATTTAAGCCGGCGCCTCTAAGAAACTGTCCAATGCTAACAACATACATAAATTGTAAAAAGCATATAAGAATTTCAACGGAGCTTGGTGAGAACGAATGGCTTTGTTGGTCAGAGCGCTTGGGCGGATTTCAAGAGGCGCGGGTTCAAATCCTGCTCTGTTCAATTTTTATATGTTTTTGATTTACGAGTAGTATTTTTCTTTCCTAAGTGTGGAACCACCTTTAAAAATAGTAAAAATATTTAATAAATAGTATTCTCTCTTGCCAAACGATAATTCTAAGCAAATTGTCTTTGGGTAATGGAAAGTTTTAAAAATCTATGTAATATTATGGATATTTAAATCACACGATAAAAGTAAATTAATTTAAAATAAAAACCTTTCAGACTCAATACAATCGCAGTCTTTTTGTTTTAATGGATGTGAATAATACTAACAGTGAAGCTTTTATTCTGATATTAAAGTGACCTCTCTTTATAGAAATAAATGCATTTATGTAGCATAGTTATTGAGTTTAAAATTTATAAATTTTACACACTCGCAATTTTTTGACGTATTCAGCTTCCCACTTTGTCGTGCACTTAAAATAATTAAATGCCCCAAATATAAAAATACCGGACAGAACAAATCTTAATCGTAATCGAAAGTAATACTTAAGCTGATAATTTTAACTTGAATTTTGTAAGTTAAATATATGATTCATGTAAACGTATAATTATTTAACGTAATAAAACGTTTACTTTGTTATAGACTAGATGTTTCAACACTGTATATTTTCTCAGTTTAGTGCATGTTTTTTCTTATTACCTATGTAAGCTGCAAATCGATTTCGCCAGCTAAGCTTGTGAAATTTCAATTTACGCAGATTGATTCAATTTGTGTTTAAAAGAAAATATGATGAAATAAACAGGAAAGAGAACCGCAATGTGATGTTTCCAATATCTGATAAAGTGATTGTGCCACTTTACTTTTTTCTTATAATTTTTTTTTTCTTCAATTTCCTTTGCGTGAAAATGTATATTTGGTAGAATACAAAAACAAATCGTGTCATTATCGACTTTGCTAAACTTTTTACATATTGGCAGGTGTGCGTTCATTCAATTCAGTTCAATAGAAAATAGATTATTACTGAACTTATTATTGGTACTCGTGTGCATGATCACAAAACAGATTTTTTAATTATAACACAGTTTTAAATAACAAATTATTTAATAATGTTATTGTTATGCTTCACTATTTGTTGATAAGAACTATATATAAACATTTTTAAAATTAAAGTATACGCAATGTTTGTAAATGTCAACTTGATTAAGACATTGTGTTGAAAAATATTTTTTGAATTTTAAACTTTGTATCGTAATGTAAATAATATTGATACTATGATTTTGCCTAAAATAATATCAACTTCAGTTTATTTTCTAATCATATACACGGTTGGTACACGACGCGCCGCGACTCACGCGCCGCGACACACGCGCCGCGACACACGCGCCATTCAATTATCAAAATATGTTAAGGAAGAGTATTAGAAGTGATATAATTTATTCACAGATTCGACGCTCAAACAAATAAAATTGCCCGTGCGTTAAAATTCAATATGAAATAAAAATATCAGCAATACAAACGATAATAAAATTAAGGTAATGGAATAACGTGCGAGGCATTAGTAATAACGATCGTAATTGATTCTCATTGCTTGTATAAGATTAACCACAATGTAATATAGCCTATGGATTTCCTCGATAAGTAGGCTATCCAACACAAGCAGAATACTTCATGTCGAGCCAGTATATCCAGAGATTTGTGCGTTCAACCTTCCCATTACTTAGAGACTAGGTTTAGATTGTAGCTATTTTCTCGAAATGGTTAAGTAAATTAATTCTTGTGTATTTGAATCAAAATCACTCAAAATGTATTTGAATTTGTCGAAAAAATCGAAAAGTTCTAATGTGATTTCATAAAAGCATGATTATACGTTTGTTTTCTTAAGAATATGAAGACAAACGAAGCTGATAGAAACTATAAGAACAATATTTATCGAGTGCCAGACGAATCCATCTATTTAGTGCTGCATTATTTTATTTTAGACATTTTTAGGTCATTGTACTATATTTATTAGGTTTTAAAAAATTAAAATTAAATAATGTATTTCTTTTTACTATGAACTACTGAAATAGTTTAAAACATCGAGATTGTAGGTATACTTCCTACATGTTACTAAATATTCGTGGTTTATTCAGTTAAGAGCTTTTTAAAAATTGTATTATTTTTCGTTGTATTTTGTATAAAATGCAAATTCAATGTTTTCACTTTCGTCTTTAAGTTTAACGATTATTGATCTGTAGGATCACATTATCGGAAAAGAATTAAGGCTTGTATGTAATATTATGAAAATTTGAGATATGATATATAATATACTTCTAGTTAAGAAATACTCTCAAGAGTAAAGAATATTTTAAACAAAAAACATATATTTAATTCTTAAGAATAACAATTTTTTATATAAATACAACATAATAATGATATTACATAAGGGTTTTGAATTCGACCTACTATTGAGATTGATTGAATAGGAAAAAAAATGAAATGAAATATTCAATTTTTATTTATTTCATAGCTTGTTAGTGTTACAAGTGGTTTAATATGTGCCGAGTGGCTAACTTGGCACAGCACTATCGAATTCATTCTGAAAGTTAATACAGATTGGAAGTGGCGATGTTTCATGTGATTGCATTGCAAATAAGGGAATCTGCATATTGCTTAATATTCTGCGCTAATGGTCTCGGTATGTTTCTATAAAATATATTATATTAATGGATTAGCTTTATAAATTAAATTAGCATAAAAGATATTTTATAGTCATAGAATAAAACAATCGACGTACGATGATAGTATGCTTAGCATAAATAAAAATCGAAAGAGGAGCTTAAGACAAGAATTTCCCTATTTCTGATTAGACAAACATCAAGTTTGGTCGTGAAGTATATACGATTACGGTTAATAACCTTGCACGTTATTTAGTTCATGTTAATAGTAAGTCATGTTTATTGTAAGAAAAAGTAGATTTTGTAAATATTAAACATTTTATTTATATTAATAGCAATTACGTAATATGTGACACGCTATATAATATTGGACAATGAAAAATCGTAACATTTTTTATTAACAAAAGTCACTTACTTTTTTTCCATAGAAATTAATGTATAATTTAAAAAATAAATAATATGTATCTTAAAGATTATTTATATATAATCTTATTGTTATTTCAAACTGTGTTATAATTAAAAAATCTGTTTTGTGATCATGCACACGAGTACCAATAATAAGTTTAGTAATAATCTATTATCTATTGATCTGAATTGAATGAACGCACACCTGCCAATATGTAAAAAGTTTAGCAAAGTCGATAATGACACGATTTGTTTTTGTATTCTACCAAATATACATTTTCACGCAAAGGAAATTAAAGAAAAAAAAATATAACAAAAAAGTAAAGTGGCACAATCAGTTTTTTAGATATTGGAAACACCACATTGCGGTGCTCTTTCCTGTTTATTTCATCTTATTTTCTTTTAAACACGAATCGAATCAATCTGCGTGAATTGAAATTTCACTCGTATTTGCAAATCGGAAATATTAGTTTTGTATATTATAAAAACTGAGTCAGAATAGAGAATGTTTCAAGAAAATATCTGCCTACGTCTGCATCTTATAAAGGAATCATTAGTTTAAATGGCAGTGCCCTTTCATAGTGGGCGGAGTAAGTACTTAAACTCTTACCCTTTTAGACCTTTACTAAACAACCCATTACATTTATATTTGTCATTTAAAGAACTATATATAAATAAATACGATTTTGTGAATAGACTGTATACTGATGTTTCTCATAAATGAGAAGCTTAGCCTGTTGTAAGTTGTAGTTGTAACTTTTAATATATTGTCCAAAGGAAAAGATATACCTACTGTGAGAGACTCAAAGTTTAAAGTAGCTTAGGAAACTAATCGCATTATTTAAGGTATGTTAATGTTGTCGGTTCTACATAAAAACAATACGTCTTTTGTTTACTATGTAAGGTTGTATTTGGAATTTTGTTTTGAAAACAGAAAATTAAATATTTTGATTGGAATAAATAAAGCAAAGTAAATTTAATTATTTATAGTTGTACATATAACACGCTGTATCCCGCACATAGCAGGGTAGGCAGAAGAAACTTAGGAATTGTTAAGACCCTCCGTTCCGTTATCCAGTTTTCAATGTATTGACGAGGCATTGCGTGTTCAGCGACGGAACACAACGCCGCGCTTAACCGACGTAAAAGTAACCAAAGCGAATAAATGAAAACAATAATTTGAAAATATTAAATATTTCATTTCTTCGAGTGGATATCGGACCAACGATCCTACGCCTGTGCTCGTGCGTTACGACAGACCTCATGATTATCTTCAATGCATAAAAATATAGAATTTAAAGTCTGACGACATTATTTCTTGACTCATTATCACGTTAAGTTTTCATCCGTTAACCAACTATCTAGAGAACAAGGTATTATTTCTTAATTATTAGCTATAAAATAAGAAATAAGACAAAGCGCGGCGTCGAGTTCCGCCATACAACGCAATGCTTCAACTGCGGTTGAATGTGAGGAACAGAGAGGAGTATTTTAACACTAGGTTCCCATATTCCTTTGGCCTTCTCAAAGCCGAAACAATAAGGAAGATAATCACGATAAATATGATATCCAGATAGACAGATCAAATAAAGTTCTTCGTTTCAATGTAGGTGTAGATGTCTGATTGAGCCTGTTTCCTCTCGTATTTTACACGTTCAAATACCAGTCTAAAATTGCCTCAAATTTGCCGGTAAGTTTTTTTTGCCTTTAACAATATCTTCCCAAGTTCCCTCTACCCACCCCGACGTGTGTCGCATACGGCGTGAAGCTAAATATATATATATATATATATATATATATATATATATATATATATATATATATATATATATATATATATATATATATATATATATATATATATATATATATATATATATATATATATTCTTCACACGCTTATATTGTTTATTGGAAACTACACTATGGATTAAGATAACATAAAAATAAAAAAATGGCAATATGAAAAGAAATATTGGATAATATTGTTATTATGCGAACTAGATTTCATTTTATCAAACAATGGCAGGAAATGAATCATAATTCTCTTTATAAATGGACCCTGGTTATGAAAACAAATCTATAAATTCGCTTTAAAAGAAGTTTTGTAAACAAAAAGTATGGAGATAAAATTCTGACAATAATAATGTTTAATATTATTATTACCTTGGAATTTAGTTTAATAAATCGTAAAATATTGTTAGTAATGTGCGCATTTTTTTTAAATTTTAGTTATCTTATAACTAAAGTTAATCTAATTGAAGTAAATATTTTAAATAAGTATATTTATATTTTAAATGAAAGCTGTGATAAAATAAGTAATATATACTAATAATAGTATTATATTCAATTTTTCACTCTACTGAGACCAAACGCCGTGATGAGCTCGAACATACAATGGCTCAGACTCCGATGGAATTTTTGTAAAGTTAGTTTTCTCTGCCTAAACGGTTTACTAAATAAAATCATTTTAGAAAAAGTTAAATACATATAACTGGGTGACGTTATATTTCATAATGTAATTGCTGACTATAGAATTTGTAAATGTTTTTCCTGTATTCAAGCTATCAAAATTTTAATACCTTAATTTTCAGATATTTCATATATAAAATCTATTTTTCTATCGTTATTTGAGATATGCATGTTCTTAATACGATATGGTGTATTAAAAGCATGTAGCTTATATTTATCTCTTATCTTATTATACCCTCTATGTATGCAGGTAAAATACAAGAGATAAAAAATGTTCAGAAGTCTAGATTACAAGAAAAACTATAGGAGTATTAAATATTAAAACACATACTGGTATCACGTAGTCTTGAGCGAAGCTCTGGACAAATCGATAGACTAACAAGAAATAATATTTTAGGTTTTTATTAATTTTAATCCACACTTAGAAAAGATTTATACTTGTTTATAAAACGTATAAAAAATTGAAAGTAATAGAATGTGAATCCTCGCCACTTAAAATCCTTAAAATTTTCTTTGTTCTTTGATTTTATTTTAGGTTTTATTGCATTGACAAATGTCCCCTTTATAATGGATTTATTTTTTATTTTATAATATTTTTCATACACAGACAGTAATTAAATACATTTTTTTAAGTCACTCCGTACCTCACTTTCACTTCATTTTCGTAATAAGCGCTTAAGTAAATAATATTATCTTTGTGGTTGATTGTGCAAATCTCTTACTATAATCGAGAAAACGAATAAACGTTTTAAGATTAAAGTATTAAAACAATTATATTATCTGTAAAACTTAGGAGGCTCATACAATATTTTGCTCATACATAAAAGAAATACAGGATTTATATGAAAATGAAAAAATAAATTACATATAGAAAATGAAAAAGTAAAATAATTATTTTACGCTTCGAAGTAGTATGCTAGGGCCACCTTATCACTTACTTTATATAGAAATTTGAATTTAAACTGTTAAATAATAAATTGCTTTAAATGTAATATTTACTAAAAAGTCTTTAGTTTTCTTATTCTCTCGATTTTTTTTTATTTCGAAATTTAAGAAGATCAAAACACAGTCTCCTCGAAATAATTTATCTCGGTTTATTAGTATATTTTACCACATAAATATTTCTGTGTGTGAATTGAAAAAAATAATATATTTATTTATTTTGTACCTGGGAGAGTCACGTTGTCAGCAATGACATGACAACACGCATGGGCAGACTCGACCGGATTATTACGAGTACCACCCCGGCATTTAAAACCGGCGTTAAGTAGTGACTTTGGCCACTGTGTTTCGCATTGGGTAATGCCGGGCCCCGGTGCCCATCCACCTTATAGACCGGCAACGCACTTATAGCTTCTCTGGTGCTCACGAGGTCGAGGGCGGCGGTGATCACTTACCATCAGCTGACCCTTTGCTCATTTGCCGTGTCTTTTCTATAAAAAAAACAATCAGCATATAATGTAACTTAAGTTAAGTCTACTTTTAAAGAATAACAGTTAACTACGAATATAAATCCGCAGTAATTATTGTATAACTTCACTCTCACTTGAAACCATCTGCGACCTACGAAATTATCCATCAAAAAGTATTTTCCGTCACATGAGCGGAATGATCTAGAATTTTTCCATACTACCCATTCAAATACAGACCATGTAGATCAGATTTTCATTTTTACATTATGTACTTTTATATATTTTACATATATATAGTGGAATTCCTCACTAAGTAAAGAATGAGATATCAGACACTATTTCGCACGTCAAAAGTAAGCTCAGAGTGAGATGAATGTAGCTCGTTGGAGACATAAACACGTTTGAAATGCCTTATGTTAAAAGCATCATAATGTCACTACCATGTGTACATATTTGTAATTATTATATATTTTATGTTAACAAATATACTTTTAAAGATTTGATGCTGGTCGTGACGCAGAGGACAAGCCTGTGACTTTGAGTTCCACCACTTAGGAAACTGCGTTAAGTTGAAAGAAAAGGAAAAAAAGTAGATACGAGTATACAGCCAAATACGACTGCTTATCTATTTGAGAATTGTAAGTAAATACAAAATACGACTTAAAGTTAAGTTTGGACATATGCGCTAATTTTATATGTAAAAAACTACAGTTATAAATTTGTAATTATACTGTTTATCATCATTTGTATTCAGCAAAATTTTTATCTTTATCTCTAATAATTATCTTAACTGAGCTGCTAGCTTATGTTTTCTGTGCTTCAAGGACTCGTAGACGTAACTATTTCAGCTTGATACCTTCAAAATAAAATATGATCAAACAACGAAGTGATACTATAAGGGTTCCTAAAAAAATAAAAGATTGTCTGTATTAAAACATTATTATTTTTTTTAATAAATACGGTATGATACAAATAAAATTAAAGATTCACCTGTTTCACTACAACCTTCAATTTCAGAACAGTTTTTATTAATCATTTGATTTATCGTTTATTTAATTAATTGATATCAATTTAAAATGAAATGTAGTTATATTTACTTTATCTTTAATTTATATATTTTTTTATCTTAAATATTCCAAAATAAAATGTCATGTATTCTAGCTTGGTATATTTAAAAATATCATATACTAGCACACCATAAATAAGCAAGAGTCTTTCTAAAAACCCACACGCCACACACGAGTATGCCAGAAACGGGCATGTCAAAGAGAAACATTTTTATCATCGTCAATCACGCTGACGATACTCGTTCACTGAGTAACCTTGTACAAAATCATTGAAATATTTATTTAAATTTATATTACCATGCTTTGCCCTGTTACCAGAGCAAAGAAATTTTTAACAAATATTTAAGTTGAAAATATGAAATATTTCACTTATTCGAGAGAGAATCGAACCCATAATCTATCGTTTACAGTCACACGTTTATGCCGTTGCACGGCGACGGACCTCAAATTTTCAATTTTGTCTTCATTTGATTTAAAATGGAATGACGACCTTTAATGGAAGGGTGATATTACTCGTAAAGGGCGAACTATATAACTAGCCATTTAAAGATAAATTATAGAAAACCACTTTAGTAGACAAAGGCGTTTATAATAGTCTGTGCTTTTGATGTCATAATGCCTTGCAATCATAGGAACAAACATTATGGTTGCATTAAAACGCTTAGAACTACTTAATTAAGAGGCAACTCAATACGATTTTCTTGGTCATTCTATTAATGATCACATTGTTAACACACTTCTATTAGCTTCGGTTCTAAATATCTATTTGTGTTGGCAAAGGAAACTTTGATTGTGGTTTAGTTTTAGATCGAATTTGAGAAGGTGGATTAATTTGATATCTTGTATACTTACCAAGGATCAACGGCAATTCAGAAAATTAAAAAGATGTATAATAAATAATATTTTCAAAAAAACTACACCTCTAAAATACCTTTTTTATTTTTGCCATACAACTCTCAGGCCTCAGCGGACGCGGCCAACGGCGAACAAGGTGCCGAGGCGTGGGTCCTGTATCTATAATACCTGTTATCGTTAATCGTGATAAAACATAAAATATACGTTATAAAATATATGGTTACGTAAGTTATCTCCCCATTTATTTTTTTAATATTTTTGATATGACACATTGACAGAGTTAAATAGCTGTTAGAATATATTATGGGTCATACATAACTCTCAGTTGACCATGCGGGCGGAGCCACTGGTAAAAGCTAATCATATATAACTTAGATTTAAAAAGGTAAAAGCTAATCATATATAACTTACATAATACATGCGAATTCTCTAGCGCACCATTTTCATTGCGTTATACTAAATATTATATAAATACATCATCGTACAGCGTTCTGCTTTGATTGTAACCATTATAGAAGTTAAATTTGATATTCAAGTGAAGCAAACAAGTACAACTAAAAAGTTATTATGTCAACTAATTAAAGAACACCGTTGTGATTTAAATCGCTTTGACGAGCAAATAAAAGCCTTAAGCAATGATATCGGGACGTGTTTTTCAAAGACAGATTTCCATCAATGTGTAGATTTTACTGATAAACGCGCGCAACAAAAATATAGTGAA
>DWMZ01006508.1:0-10285 GCA_018249855.1 Eueides tales michaeli | reverse complement strand
CGACCTGTCCGGCCTGCAGTGCTATCACCGAAGATTAATATGCAAGTTAAGACTGCAGCAAAATATCAATGTACTTTATGTGATCGAAGTTTTATAAAAAGCGACAATTTTACAGTGAGTATGAAAAATATAATACTATCACGAACAATAGAACTGAATTGTATAACAGTTTTTATATTAATTGACTTTTGTATCATAGTTATTGTTTTATTAGATATTTATTTACTAACTCAGCTTCACGTTATCAACTTAGGAAGTCCCTTGCCCGATTTCCGCCAATTTGTGCCATTGCATGTTGAGTGGCTGAAAACAACGCTGTGCTGAGCCTTGTTACCAGAGTGTAGAAATGTATTAAATATGTATAATATTAAATATTTAAATTGAAAATATTCAACATTTCATTTCCTCAAGTGGGAAGTAGTGTGGGTTTGACCCACAAGATGTCACATGCTTGTGCCCCTGCATCACAAAGGCCTCAAGATTAGATATTTGGTACCTACTTGATTTGTTATTATAAAGTAATTTTAATATTAATGTTTCTATACCATTATTCCAGTATCACATGTATCAACACACAGGTGAAAAACCTTTCCAGTGTTCTTTTTGTAATGAGAAGTTTGTTACGAGAAGAGGCCTTTTGCTCCACCATGATAAAGTACACCCAGGGAAAGATCGTCCTCTGGCCTTATTGTCTAAAAACGCCTTATTAAAATAATATTAAAATGAATTGCACTTTTTTTAACCTGAAACAACCTTTAGCTTACCTTTAGCTTACACTTAAATTGACAATTGTTTATATTGTAATTAATTTGAATGTAATAACATACAATGCTAGTGTTTATTTTCAATTTATATATAAGATTTGCTTAAAGTATCAAATCAGACGCATTTTAATGAAGAATCCAGACACGCGCCTGCGTCTGTGGCCAAGCTAAGTTAATAAGTTGGAAATGCGCACTTCGCCAGTGTCATGTATGGTATACACATATAAGGAATTGACTGGCAAAGAAGAGATAACTGTACACAATTATATAATACATTTATGTTAGTAATAAATAATATTATACATGGGCATTCATCTACAATTTAATGTTGTTCTATTTACATAAAAATTACATAAAGGACTTAACACGAAGATAAAGAGTCATTTGACATTTAGACGAGGGACTTAGGATATAAACGACGAGTTTGATAGGAAAAGGATGTGGGAAGGGGAACCATCGTCCAGGCCACATTCACACAGTGAATGGCACCATTGGCAATTTTGGTTAGATAAATAAGTGCACATACATGCGCAACCGACAGACCTGTTAATATACGACGGTCTCCTAGAGATATCAGGTTGTTTCAGGTAGGATAGGATTTTGACAATTTCCAGAAATTATTTCAGGACTACAAAAATTAAGCTAGTTCAACGCAATTGAAATCTGAAATTTAAAGGTCAAAGAAAAAAATCGCCCAAAGTTGTACTTATAAATCATTTCATGGAGTTTATAAAGCGTAAAGTTTTACTGTAACACGGATTTTTCGGGTATACTAACAGGTGGCCTGGTAATCTTACTATAATTAAGCGATTTCAAATCCGCATTTGTATCTGTAAACTAAGAATAGAATTTTCCCTTCAGGGGGAGATCAATATATTGCTTACACCTACTATATAAAATAAACCATAGGGAAGTTCAAAAGGAAAACAACTATTTTTTGAAGTATTATTCTTAAGCGTACTTGGGGGAGAAAAATACTATATTAAAAACGTACAAAATTTCAATATACGTTACGTTACGTTACGGCTATTAATTGTCAATTGACTTAATGATGGCAACAGTTGCTATCATCATCAGTCAACCGACGTCCACTGCTGGACATAGGCCTCCCCAATGCGCCTCCAATACGGACGGTTCTGTGCGCTCTGCGTCCAACGGCGCCCTGCGACCTTTGCTATGTCGTCAGTCCATCGAGTGACTTGTTCTTCTACGGATCTCCGTATTCCTGATTTTATCACGTAGAGAAACACCTTGCATAGCCCTTTCCATAGCTCGTTGAGTGACCTTGAGCTTTCTGATGAGGCCCATAGTTAGAGACCACGTTTCAGTCCCATATGTCATCACTGGTAGCACACACTTGTTGAAGACTTTCGTCTTAAGGCACTGAGGTATTTTGGACGAAAAGATGTGACGAAGTTTCCCGAACGCTGCCCAGCCGAGTTGGATTCGTCGATTGACCTCTTTCTCAAAGTTGGACTTACCTAGTTGGACCACTTGGCCTAGGTATATATAATGGTCGACAACTTCGAGAACAGAGTTCCCAACGGTTATAGGGGTGGGCACAACATGGACATTCGACATGACCTTCGTTTTGTCCATATTCATTTTAAGGCCCACCTGTTGGGAGACAATGTTGAGGCCTTCGAGCATAGTACCTAAATCCTCCAGCGATCCTGCCATGACAACGATGTCATCTGCAAATCGAAGGTGAGTGATGTACTCGCCGTTAATGTTGATGCCGAATCCTTTCCAGTCAAGAAGCTTGAAGGCGTCTTCTAGCGCGGTAGCAACAGTTTCGGAGATATAACGTCTCCCTGTCTTACCCCACGCTGTAATGGAATAGCCTTTGTACGCTCTTCTTGTACTCGGATCGACAAAGTGGCGTTTTTGTACAAATACTTCAACACTTCGATATACCGATAGTCAATATGGCACTGCTGGAGGGATTGAAGCACAGCCCAAATCTCGATCGAATCAAAGGCTTTCTCATAGTCCACAAACGCTAAGCATAATGGTAGGTTATACTCTTCGGTCTTCTGTATAACCAGCCGCAGCGTATGTATGTGGTCTATGGTGGAAAAGCCCTTTCGGAAACCGGCTTCTGCGGGAGACTGGAAGTCATCAAACCTACGAGCAAGACGATTCGTAATGACTCTTGAAAACAGCTTGTAAACATGGCTTAAGAGCGATATCGGTTTGTAGTTCTTCAATTGGGTGTTGTCTCCCTTCTTAAAGAACAAGACGACGATGCTCCTGTTCCATGCTTCAGGCGTGGTAGTGGTACCTTCTTCGAGCAGAACGTTATTGAAGAACTGCTGAAGGACTTTAAGTACCGGATTTCCACCCGCTTTCAGAAGCTCCGAAGTGATTCCGTCCTCACCCGGCGCCTTGTTGTTCTTAAGCTGTTTCAAAGCCATCCTAATCTCGTAAAGGCTGATGTCCGGGATGTCTTCGGTATGGTGTCGGGTTAGCTTGGCTTTCGGATCTTTCTCCAAGTCAATATAAGTTTTGATAGACGATGTGTACAACTGTCCATAGAAACTTTCTACTTCCCTCAAAACATCGGCTTTAGTCGACGTTATACTGCCGTCCTCCGTTTCCAGCTTGGTCAACCGGCTTTGCCCAACAGAGATGTTCCTAGCGAACAATTTTGAGCCTTGGTTCCGCTCGATTGTATCTTCAATACGTTTAGTATTGAAGGCACGTATGTCGCGTCGCAAGGAAGTTTTAATCTCTCTATTGAGCTGCCTATATGACTCCGCGTCGTCACGCGACTGCAGCACCATTGAACGTCGACTTGCCATGAGTTCGAGAGTATGGGCCGAAAGTTTTTGAGGTCTATCTTTACGTTGTGTAAAGAACTTTGATCCCACTTCATGGACAGTTTCCACAAACCTGTTGTTAACATCGTCCACTGTAACGCAATCCTCTAGAGCACTGAAGCGATTCTGCAATTCTAGTTGAAAGCTCTCGGGGTTTCGGATATGGGCATTAGATGGTCGGAGCATAGACATCAGTCGAGCCCTTTCGACTTTGACGTCGATCTTCAACGTGCCTCTTACCATTCGGTGATCACTTCCAGTTTTCACCCTGTGAATCACGGAGACATCGTTAATGTGTCTTTTGTTAGTCAAGATGAAGTCTATCTCATTTTTGACCGTACCATTTAGGCTTATCCAGGTCCATTTTCTCTGAGGCGGCTTCTGGAAAAAGGAGTTCATCATAAAGAGTCTCTCCTTTTCCAGAAAGTCGGCCAGCCTCTGTCCCCTATGGTTCCTCTGTCCATATCCAAATTGCCCCACTCTCAACTCTAAATCCCCTCTCCTGCCGAGTTTTGCGTTAAAGTCCCCCATAACAACAGTGAAGTGAGTTTTTGAGGTATGTATGGCTCTACTTACGTCCTCATACATGAGCTCAACTTCTTCATCTGAGTGTGACAAGGTCGGTGCGTATACCTGAATGACCTTCAGCGAATATTTTTCAGATATTCTGAGTATCAGGTATGCCACCCTGCTCGACACACTTTCGATGGTTGCTATATTCTTTACAAGGGACCTATGGACGATGAATCCGACACCACCTTGGGATTGCTGTTCACCCTCCCGGTAGAAGAATAAGTTGCCGGAACTCAAGGTCACGGTGTCCTCCCCCTCTCTTCGGACTTCCGATAACACAATTATATCCCAGTTTAACTTACTCAATTCTTCTTCCAGCTCCACTATCTTCTCGTCTGTACTCAAAGTGCGTATGTTGTGTGTTACCAGGGCCAGTGTCCGTTTAAGATGGTAGCCGTGTTTCTGCCGGGGATTCTTAGCACCCTCTGCCCCACCGTTACCATGACCGCTACCGGAGCCAGGAATAGTAGGGCTGCCGGGGACTAGGGGCCTGGTTTTTATTTTTTGGCTCATACCGGGGTTTTGCCCATACTCGCCACGCTGAGCAGACGGGTTGGCGAGCGCAGTATAGTTGGATTATTTAGATAAGGGAGAATGCTGCTGCCCATCCCACCCTCGGCAATTTTATGCCGGTCTGTTCTCTTAGTCGCCTTTTACGACACCCATGAGAAGAAAGGGGGTGGTGGCAATTGTATTCTTAAGCCGCCACCACACGGCTACAAAATTTCAATATAGCCGAATTAAAATCGCGCATTTTGGAAACGAGCCGTTCAAAGATTGAGGTACCAAGTATTCTTTGTAGACGGACAATTAAATGATTTTGTAAGGCCTAAAACGAATGTTATACATATGTAGGAAGAAATTATTAAAGATTATTATTTAGTAACTACGACTCAGTTGAGAAAATTTAATACAACAGAAAATACTAAATCAACCTTTTTTTCGCAAAATAAAAATTTCTTCTTTTCCAAGTTCATAAAAGGAAGTTCTTGGTTTAAATTTTCCGTGACGATACGATCCATCCCAGGTCCTTTCTAGACTACCTTGGGGTTCTCACAACAGTTAATATTTTAACATAAATTAATCATACAAATGAATCAAACTGATATAGCTCCTATAGCTTGAAGTCTATTTGTTAATATGTGCTGTTATACAAAGGCACAGTGGCTGGACCTTGCCTGGTGTGTTTTCCGACATAAGTTTCACATCGAAAAACCAAAACAATTTGAAGATGTGGATTAATCTAATTTGATCTTGGGTATAATATCATCTTCTGGGGCAATGTGTATAAAAGCTGGCACAAACTCGAAATAAAGCATTGTAAACACATTTCGCTATAAGTTATGGAAAACACTGTGTGACATGGGTTAACATTTAGAAGTTCTTAGGGAAACTGCTTTGTAATTATATGTCTGTGAAGCAAATGGTTACTAAATATTTCCTTTCTTGCACTTGCAGTCTTTCACTCAAATGACCTTTCACGTACAGATTTAATTGCCCTAATAATCCATGACGTAGCTCGAAGTTGCCTACGACACAAAGAACAAAACAACGATCGGATTTGATAATGATTCTATTAAGGCGTAGAAATCATTGGGCTCTTTTAGTGTGCTCAATAGGCACTGGAAATATGCTGCATCCGTTACGGTATCGTTTTATTACCTCTATTTAAAAAGAAAAGTGCATGTTATTTTAACTTTAACTTTTAATTTTTATCATGCTCACATGATTGATCAGATCACATAAGATTGACTAAGGTTTAAGGCCAAAAGTTTACTGTCGATATTGATTTTAGATTTAAGTAAACATGATATTCAAGCCTTTTGAATATCATGTTTACTTAAATCTGGAAGGAAACATTTAAAAAGGTCGAACTATGGAATATAAGAGAATAAATAACTTTTAGAAAGTAAAGTGCAAAATACAATAAGTATTTTGTCAGGTGGGCAATGCAATCTAATCAGACTTCTAAAGTCTATATTAATGTTTATTTAGGGACATACGGGTATACCACAGTTCCATACTTATCATTTTCGGTTGTTGTTCCTTAGGACTCTGTTTTTAGTCTATTCTTATTCTTTCTCTCATTTTTATTTATTTAATAGCTCATATCCCTCTCAGCTAATGTCCAAGACCAGCCTCCAAGGGTGGTGATGTTTGTCAACATATTGTTCATTTGATGAAAGCCCTATAATGCTGGAGTAAAAAGTGAATGCCTCGATAGATATACTTAAAAACGGCTATGCTAAGCTAAATGAAGTACTACAGTAACCTACAACTGTGAAACGGTAATCTTAGGCCGTTTTTTGAATTGTCTAAACAGCAATAACGTCGACTTAACTGTAAGTGTAACGTGGGGTCCGATTTAGTGAGCGCCCCAACTTCTGTCAGCAGTATTAATAATTCGGCCGACTTATGGGTGTGCTTATGCTATCCAAAAAATGGACGATAGTGATATTGACTTGATGTAACGGCCTTAATTATGGATTAATCATAGATTGATTGTAACGGCCTTAAGCTAAATGGGTACAAGAGTGCCCGTTTTCCGAATTGTGCACACAACGCTCATAACGTGCCAGAGTGCTAAATTTCGTGTGACTGACGTCACATATGACTTGACTAATGCTTACAGTACTGACAGGTCGGAGAATTAGCATCGTGAGTTACTTTACACTGTTATCACTTTCCTCGATTGCAAAAAATGCTTGAAATACAAGCATTTTACCATCTTCATCGAATACACTACACGAGTGTACGTGTGCGCCACTCATGATTATATCAAAAAATGCTCTGTTCGGTATCGGTCTATCTTTATCTATATCGATGTTTAACTTGTTAAATTCATAAGTACACTCATGAGTTGGCCGAATTATTGATACTGTTAAAAGACGTTGGCGCTCTCACTACATCGGACCTCACGTTAGCAGTTGAAACGTCGTTACTGCTGTTTGGATAATTCGGAAAACGGTCAGCAATGTAGGCACATTATTTATAAAATCCTGAGCAATCTTTAAATTCACTATGCACAATTATTATATTCTAACACCAATAATCGCTGTCTGGATAAAATAGTTAGAGATCATTAATGTGGTATGTGGCCGCAGAATATTGCTAAAAGCTGCTAATATACCTATAATATTATTTAAAATATTTATACTGACATTTAAAACGACTCCATGAGTTTATAATAATCATGTGACCCAACAAGATCTCGAGGAAGATCATAGTCTTATTATCTGTCCTATTGCTATTTCTAAGACGTGGTTGTACAAATATATGTAGGTATTAACACGCAGATACTGAGCAGTAGTAACACGCGTCTTCAGTACGAACTCGTGAGTAGAGGTGTTCGTTTTATTATAGAACCTAACGACAGAACTCATATTTTTAAAGAGCATGTTCATCTGTTCATTCTTTAGAACGCCTAAGCGTTCTTTTCATTCGGTAAGCGCACAAATACATACATAAGCAGCAACTCACTCACACGCACTCATCTTTTATATGCAAGAATTGTTTATGTTACTCGAAATTAGGGAATAGTTTTTGCATTCTAAATAATGCTGTTTTTTTACTTTTATTCCAAACATTCTAAATTATTTAGTATGGATTGCTTAGTAAAAATATTAAATAGGTTTTGTTTATTGAAAATTGTTCTCTAATACAATGTAATAAGAACTATAATACTAATGATAACTTAAAGTAGTTAAAGTGTTCCCGAAAGTAATAATTATAACTTGTAGGTTTTGATTTTCGAATAGAAATGTTAATAGGTACTTTAAATCGGTAATATTTATATATTAGAACGCATTTCAACTTTAACCTTGAATGACGTATTTATTTGAAGGACACTTGTTGATGTTTTTGTTTTGTATTTGTATTGTTTGTTTTGTCTGTTTTTATATTTCGTTAAGAAACTATAAAGAAGTGTTAGTTTTAGTTCACTTGTAATAAAATTAGATTTGCGTAAAAAGCAAGAGCAGCAAGAGATTTGCGCAGGATTGCGATTGCGACTGTAATAACGATAGGTTGTGGGTTCAATCCAGCAAGAAAATATAATATCAATTATATTTTAATTTCTTTGCTGGTAATAAGGTAACGTGCGGAGTTAAGCTCCGCCACTCAACACGCAATGCCTCAAATGCAGTGACAAATGAAGAATGGAACCCCATTTCATTCTCTGCTTTTCACTAATATGTGCGGGATATTGCATGAATCTGAAAAAAAATTTCTTTTTTTCAAAATTGCCACGTACGGGACAAATCTGGCATAAGTAATAAATATATACATACACACACACACACACACACACACACACATATATATATATATATATATATATATATATATATATATATATATATATATATATATATATATTATTTTTACGTTATTTTTACGTTCTTATATATATATATATATATATATATATATATAAGAACGTAAAAATATAGGCATTATAAAAATTTCATATTGTTAAGTATGGCGGTTGCGAACATAAAATGAATAAATGAACGAAAAATTAACAAAAACCAAAATGAACAAGAATGAAGAACTTGGAACGTAAAAATGAACAGGTTCTTTAAACTCAGCATATTGTTCATTCTCGTTCGCAAAATAGAACTGTTCGGAGCACTCCAACTCGTGAGCCAAACGTAATACGCACTGACATGTAAACACGTCGTATACGCTCGCGGCAAAAAATCATCACAAGTCCGACATTTATCGTAAATGGGGTGTTTACACGTTGGTGTTTTTAGAATCTATGCAAACCGTCACAAGCGTATAAGCCGCCTATTGTATGATATTGGCTACGTTCCACCGAGCGCTCACGATCACAATATATCCCGTTCCACTTACCTGCGAGCGTTACTGTCGAAGTGAGTCTACTAGTGGAACGGACTGTGGTGTGTTTTGAGCGTAGAAGTAAAAAATAATTATATATGGCAAGGTAAAGTGAAATTTAAAAGATTGGTCATAATTTTTTCAATATTAATAAAATCACAAATAATGAAAAATCAGCGTTAGGTTATGTTATCGGTAAAACGTACATATTATTGATTATAAGCTAAAAAAAATTTTTTAAGCCTATTTCATACGATTATAGCTGCAGAAATTTTCACACCTATTAAAATATCTTTCCGCATTACATAAAGTTAAGAGCTCACAACGATCAAAATGTTCCTTTAACGACCGCGGTCGTTGTGGTCGCAACGAAAACTTCACTCAAGACATCATGACTAAATCTCAACTTCTAATTTTCTAAACGCTCACAACGAGCCACCTTTTCAGATGGGTCGTTGTGAGCTCCAGTTGAGTGTTAGTCATGACGTCATGGGTGACGTTTTCGCTGCGACTACAACGACCGCGGTCGTTATGTGGAACGACTAAAGGAGCATTTTGATCGTTGTGAGCGCTTAGTGGAACGTAGCCGTTGCTTACCGCAAAATATTATATTTATTTCTTGTTAACCACAGATGATTTTTTGCGGTTTATCTCCCATAAAGTAATTATTATATTGAAATTAAATATTATTTCTTATTTGGTACAGTGTAATAGATAGTCTTATCATATTAAAATATATTTTTGAAATTAATTAGCTATGTATTATGACATATATATCGTAAAAATGCTGCGTATATAAATTGCGCACATAAACTATTCTGAATTAACTTATAATAAACAATTAATAATCATGCATTTCAGTCTTAGGGCCGTTTTCCGAATGATCGAAACAGTAAAAACGATCCGATTAAGTGAGCGCGCCAACGTCTGTCAGCTGTATTAATATTTCGGACCCCTTGTGAGTGTGCTTACGAATTCAATAAGTTAAGCTTAACCAAACTGAGCATTTTTTTAATACAAACATGACTGAAATATGTAGTGTAGCCGATGTAGATGGTAAAATGCTTGTATGTCAAGCATTTTTCTCAATCTAGGAAAATGACAATAGTGACATTGGCGTGGAACGTCATAACGTACCGTCATACTAATCAAGTCATAAGTGACGTCAAAGTCACACGAATCTGTGGTACGCACAAGTGACGTCAAAAGTCACACGCATCTGTGGTACGCTGTGACCGCTGTTTTGATAATTCGGAAAACGGTCTATGCTTAACTTGTTGAATT
>DWMZ01006507.1:0-10287 GCA_018249855.1 Eueides tales michaeli | reverse complement strand
ATATATTTATATATATATATATATATATATATATATATATATATATATATATATATATATATATATATATATATATATATATATATATATATATAGCCTAGCTTGCTTGCTATGTGCGACATACAGCGTGAAACTGTTTATCTAAATTATTATGAGCTAATGTAATCTATGAGCGACTGACAGAAGAAAATGGACATAGAAAATCGAAATAATTATGTAGGAGCACTAAAACCAGAAAGGATTTGTCGAAATTACAACGGGAACGATAAAAACGAGTTTTTCAATGTATTCTCTTTAAGTACACAGAAATAAATGTGCGAGCGGTCTTATTTAGTATTGTATAAGTTAACAATTAACCCTTTCATAATAATTTATATAGCGGTATTTGGTAAAGGAAGAGATTTTTGATACTTTAAATTTTTTTCAAACAATTCTTAACTTAAATATTGTCCTTGTACAAAGGGCCAGCCAAGGCTTGTCATGGATCAAGGGTACAAGCGTGTGACTGTTGTGGATTTGATTCCCGCTCGAAGTAAATAACGTAACTGGTAAATCAAGGCAGGGGCGTTAAACTCCGCCATTCAATTCGCAATGCCGTTTAATATTCCGCGGCAAATGGGGAACAGAACCGAGTGTCTCAAAACTACGTTCCCAAGTTTCCTCTACCCTTCCATGTGCAGGATACACACAAAGCTGAGAAAGAATCGGCAATATATCTTGACTACGAGCAAAGAAAAATAATGTTATCACTATTTTACATCTAATCTAATCTACTTAAAAATTCAAACAATCCCCAATTCCCTTAAATGTAATTCTGTACGCAACATCCAAAGTTGAAAGGACGAAAAGTTAATGGTGTGTCATTTTGTATGAAACTTTTTAACTTTCAAATAACGAATATTTTGTCCGTATATTTATTTTAAATTTCAACTCAATCCATTTACAGATTAGTTTGGGCTTTAGCTAAAGCCTATATGATGAATTTTATAAGCTACAACTGTATATCATTGAAATTCTATGATAATAGGCCACCATTCAACGCGCATTGCGTTAAACTTGGCGGAAAGTAAGGCGTTACGTCTAGTCTTCCATATATCATTTAACATAATATATCTTACAAAGGTGTAAATTGAGCTAGGTTCATCATTGAAATTGTATGGGTTTCCGGGTTCCCTCTGCCTACAGCTTGAAGTTAAAAAAAAAACTTTCTAACGATACAATATATTTTATATATTTTATAATAGGGGGCTCCGCCCCTGCTCGCTTCGCTCGCCAGCCCCCGGCGCCCTCCTCCTCCCCCCTCTCACCCACGCAAACGAAAATTAAACGAAAAAACATGTATCAATCAATGAAAACATCAATAAAAAATAAAATATAACAATCAGCTTCTTAATTCTACACCTTTATCAAAAGCAGAAAAAAAAACAATTTACATCTTGATCCAAATTCATAAAGAATCACAACATTTTTTTTTTCATAATTTTTTTTCATATTATATAGTCACTCACGCGAGTGCCTCACAATACACGATATTCTCGATCACCGTTTCTTCCAGCTTGCACTCGATCAATCAATATCAACTTTCTACGTCAACAATTATTATACAAAAAAATCGTACAGAACAAAAAAGTATTTTATAGAATAGACAGATTAATATACACCTAAACAATTACTAATAATAAATAGAACAAGACGAGATAAATGAAACAACATTATCGATTTGACATGGCCGTGAACCGGGGAAACACGACGCCGTGAGACAATCGCTTCTAAGAACTTAAACTTCAAGAACATCCTTAGTTAATAATTATATATCATTTTAGTATGTGAAATATTTTATATATTAATACTGAATATATTATATGAATATTTTTTTAACATCTTTATAAGTTTTAAATAACATATGTGATATGACTTTTAAATAGGGAAGTAAGTGTTCGAGAATGAATGCACATAGTGTGAAAAAATCTAATGTGAAATAGTGCAAAGTCAAATATTTCTATTCAAAATAACAATTGATAAGCTACATTTTTTAAACGTCAGACAATTTACCACCGGGTCACTGAAGTTACTGTCTCAAACCTGGGAAGAACCGTCGCAAGAAACTCAGCGGGACTTGTCGTTTTTTATATAGTAACGCTTTTTATAATTACTAGTGGCTTCGGCCGTGTGAACTGATATATATATATATATATATATATATATATATATATATATATATATATATATATATATATATATATATATATATATATATATATATATTTATATACATACATATAAAAAAATTGAAGTGCTACTCGTTGAGTAGCATATTATGCTACTCGAAATAAAAAAGTCTATCTAGTTAGAAATGAAATAAGCAAACATTTTTCTTTGAAATATAATGTGTCATTATATTTAAAAGAAAAATGTTTGCGGGAAATAATTAAAAATACACAATAATTAATTTATAATCTTCGTATCAAAGCAATTTTCCCGTAATACTTTTTTTAGATTATAAATGATATATTTATCACGTTTACGTGATACAGCTTTAATCCCGATCGTGCGTGAATTCCGGGATAAAAGGAAGCAAAAAATCTAATCAAATGTCTATATTTCAGTGCAAATATCGTAAAAATCGGTTCAGATTATAAGAAACCTTATTATTTAAAATTATTAAGTTAAAATTAAGTTAAAATTACTATCACAGATTTAAGTCTACAGTTTCTCAGAGCAAAGAATAATCAAGGTTTTAATTTAATGTAATCCATAGATCTACGAGCATTTATACATATTTTTGACTGCATTTTGTATGAAATCGCCATATATTCAAAAACTATAATACAACTAAATAATATTTTTCGTGGAGTTTCACTTTCAACTTCTTCAACATAAATAAGATCTATGATTTTGATTTGAATATAAAAAAAAAAAATAAGCATGTCCAATATGGCGCAGAAACACAGCTTAGACGAAGAAAATTACAGATAAATAAAAAATTGAAAATTCGTTAGTTTGTGTTTTATTATCGTCTAAATAAATATTATTTTCATGAAGAAAAAAGTATCGTTTAAGTAAAGTTTGCGGTCGTACGCTCTCATTTTGTGTGTTATTATGCCATACCAAAAACTTAGATTTTTTACTTTTTTCCTTTATTTGTACTGTAGGTACTCACTTCGTATTACCCAATTCTATAGATTTTGATTACACGGCGAATTTCATAAAAAAACGCAGCCAAAAAGATGAAAAAATATCCCTATATATTGATTACGTTGACTTAAACCCTTGATTTTTTCTGTACTCTTTTAATATAAGTTTCATACGCTCGCAATTTTACAATTTTTTTTATATTTATTATAAAGATTCCATTCTTACCTTCTAAAGTACGGAATCCGAAAAACACTTAGTTTAAAATCGCAGAGAGATATCTCCATTTTATTTATGTACTTACTCTTCCCGCACATCAGCAAGTACAACTTAATAGAAGGAAAAAACGCGGCGCGCGCAAGTACTTGTTATATAATATGATATACATTTTTATATTCATCATAATTAAATTATATTTGCTCAACAAATTGATCAATTTTTAATTTTGTAAAGACCAAAAAAATATATTTACAAAGAAATATTTTAATTTCATAAGGATTTACGTTATGACAAGAAAAAATATCTAAATTGTTATTTAAATTGTTATTTTACAAAAAAAAATGGTTTTTATATTCAGCTTCACGCTGTATCCCGCACATTGCGGGGTAGGCAGAGGAAGCTTGGGTCCCTAGTGTTAAAACACTCCGTTTTTATACCTTAGCTGTTATTGATAGATATACCCCCTTTCTGAATAGTTTTAGTCCTGCAATTTTATCTTTAACCATTTGAGCAGTGATTTCCTATACCTTGGTATATATACTTTTGTTTCTTGCACACTTATTTTTTTTTAAGATTAAACTGTAGTTTATGCTACTTCTTGATAATTTAGTCTCAGCTTTACCCTGTATTCCGCACAGGGCAGACAGAGAGAACTTGGGAACTTAGTGGCAAAACACTCCATTCTGTTCCTCAATTCCCGCTAAATTTGCGTGTTCAGCTCATTGCTGCGCTTTGCATTGTTACCATAGCAAAGAAATAAAAATATTAAACATTTTATTCGGAAAAATTAAATATTTCATTTTCCATCATGAGGATGGAAGCCAGCTGTCGTTTACCATCAGGCTTGTGCCCACTACTGCGCCAAGACAGGCCTGAATTCTGTCTCATAATTAAGAATCTGATCAAAAAATCGTTACGAGTCTTTTGTAATATTAATATAGAAAGATAAATTAAAAGCAAATAGTAAAAGCTCGATAGTTAGTTTATGTTTAGTTTATACTAAATAGTTAGTTCAAATGCATCATTATAAACTATTTTAATGCTTGAACTGGCTAGTTATAAATAACGAAGCTTTAATTCTTTGACGTACAAAATGGAGAACGGGAATTAGCAAGTGAATTAGGCATTAATTAATTGTAACCGCTTTACATTTCTTTCCATAAAAACAAAATAGGCATAGGGAAATATGTAGCTTAACTATTTTCAGCTTCACGCTGTATGCCACAGGGCAAGGAAGGTAGAGGAAACTTGGGAACCTACTGTCAAGAAATTCTGTTCCATTTCCCCATTTCTGCCGAATTTGAGGCATTGCGTGTTGAGTAGTGGAATCGAAAACCGCGTTTTTCCTTTGCAGACCGTAGAAATAAAAACATTACATATTTTTTTAACTGTGCTTTTCAATTTACGCTATAATTCGAGATATTGTGTTTGGAGTGGCGAAATACGGTGCAATTTGTTTTGCTAGAACAAGAAGATTGTTTTGCTAGAACAAGAAGATTTAAAATAGCCACGTCTTATAATTCTTAAACTTAAAAAATCTTGTTTCAATGTATATTGAATGATAAATTTATATTGCTTTGCTTGTTTGGATTCAGATCTGACACAATGCGCTTAGTGGTACTAACGAGTCCTTTGAGACTTGTTGATACCGTGGTACATTTGCTATTACTATGATTGACCGACTTATCCTCAATAGTAATCCTCAATACTATTACAGTATGAAATACAACCAATTGGTTGTCAGTCACACAATCTATGCGGGTTTGTATGTCAATTTGTGTATCTATACATATATGGTTTACAAGGCTTTATAACTGTTGGTGTTAACTGTATACAAATTTGTGTATATTAAATATAAAGTATTGTTTGGCCATTTGTAAATATGTTTTGTCGTTTTTTTTTGTATACAATTAATATATAGAAAGTAAGGAACCGTTAAAAAAAGTGAGAAATAAATATCATGTTTTTTTATAAAATTCGGAAGAAATTTTTTACTTAAATCATGGTTTGCAAAAATAACAAAGCAGTGATTTAGAGAGAGCGAGAAACAAAACATCAGAAATCGTACACGGCACATGAACGGAAATAAACAAAATTAGCATCTCTTCAGCCGGTCCCGAGAATGTAAATTTAAAATCGAGTTGAGGGGTGGAATTTTTCTGAGCCTCATTTCAAATTGCGACTCTAAGATAAAAAAAAGGATCCATTCCTTGATCAAAACACGTCGCGGGCTAATGACAGCGAATTTTTATAGTACTTCCTGAGCTTTACACCACTGTTTATTCATCCATCGAAAATTTGACTTACAAACTGGCCTATACAGTTAAAATCGTTCAGATGTTTTCGTATATTTTCATTTAAATATTTAATTTAAAGCAGATATAATAAAAGAACGTGGAAAAATATTTTAAACGCATATTTTTCTTAGTTTCTTTTCCCCACCGCCGTATTTGAGGAATTCTGTGCTGAATGACAAAATATTACATATTACTTTTGCTCTAGTGGGGATCCAACCCACAATCTGTCCTTTCTGCGCCACGACAAGCCTCAAATTCAAAACAGGCTCCGTATTTCAATATATTGTACTTTAATGCACATATTTACAATTTAAAGTTTATTTTCCACCAGACTACTACGAGAGACAATACATAGTCTCTAAATTCCGATTAGTATCACGTCCTAGATTTGAAGTATATTATTTACACATAATTTTCCTTTTCATGGCGCAGGGGCACAAGGGTGTGACCGTAAACGCGACTATTTGTGGTTCGATCTCCACTTGATGAAATGAAATATTTAATATTTCCAAATTAAACATTTAATTTCTTCGCTCTGGCAAAAGGGTAAAGCGCGGCGTTAACTTCCGTCAATCAACACGCAATGCGCTGAATTCGGCTGAGAGTGAGGAACGGAAAGGACACTTGGTTCCATGTGCGATATACAACGTGAAGCTAAGAAAATTTTTCCTTAAAAAAAAAAATAAGAATTCAATACCCGAAAAGTATAAAAGGCTAATGAAACAAAATATATTCGACATTTACCTAATTTCCTAGTCGTAGTTAATTTAGGTCGCTATACCACTAAATGAAATTGGTATTTCCGCTTGATAGTATATCGTGCTTAAATATTTACGTATAGCGCATTTTCTATGTAAAAACTTTTTACGTTCACTATTTTAGAAATTTCTATAGATTTAAAAAGTGTATGTACCAGTGCATTTACCACGCTGCTTCGCTAACATTGAATGAGCGTAAAATTTGGACTGTATACAGATTTTAGGGATATGAGTTTTCGAATTTGAATAGAAATAGCGATAAATAGAAAATAGTCGTCACGGACCGTCTGTTTGTTTCTTCTTCTCTATTTTCTTACATCCAATTTTATTTCTTTATATTTCTAACAATATAATTCTATATTGTTAAAATAAATTAACTACTTGGTCTAAATATGGCAATAAGAAATTGATGGTATGAAAATTATGATTATCCACTAAAATTTAATAGGATATTTACATAAATTTTTGAGTCAAAGACGTAGACAGCCAAAGTTTATTGCATAATCTAATATTTATTTAAGTAAATATACATAAAAAGCTCTGAAATAAAACGTAAGTAAAATGAAAGTAACCTCGTTCTATATTTCGGCACAAGTACATGTTATATTGTTTTAATATTCATGAACTCTTTTCTCGTAAAGTTACTTTCGGTCATACTTTCGCTTTTACTTACATAGACACTGTTGTTTACAATTTATTATATATGCATATTATGTATATATGTGTCGCTTTTTTATTTTCTACCATACTTTGACTTCATATTGAGTTACAAAATAATAAAAAGAAGAAGCAATTGAGGAGAGATGTGTGAGTGGTATTCATATTTAAAAAAAATAACTTAAATCATTTTATCAGTTTCACGCTGTATCCCGCATATGGCAGAGCAGGCAGAGAGACCCTGGGAATCTAGTGGTAAGACACTCCGTTTCATTCCCCCCTTCCCTACGAATTTGAGGCACTGCGTGTTGAGTGGTGGAACCTGCCGCCTCGCTTTGCCATGTTACCAGAGTAAAGAAATTAAAATAATTATTACTTAATTTGAATCAAATGTAAATTATTTCATTTCTTCAAATTGGGACCGAACCCATAAGCTATCACGTTTTCAGTCACACGCTTGTGCTCCTATGCCGCGACTGGCTTTGTTCATTTCATCAAAATAATTTTAAAAAGAGTAGAGAAGTAAAGTTATATTAAAAGTATAAAATAATAAGATTATTATACTTTTAGTACTGCAGTTAGCTACATAGTGGTAAGTAGTACATGCAAGTCACTCCGACGCGGTCCATTATTTTTATAGGGTACATTATTTTAAATTAATATTTCAGGGTTCCGTTTCATAAAGAAGTAAACGGAACGAAAGTACCGTTCAGGCAGAAATTCATTTCTACCGTTGCCGTTATTTATACCGTCTTTACCGACGTGCGCCGTGCACCGTTTCTTAGAGCACACTTAAATAAAGCTTCTAAATCAATGCAAATAATGAAAATTTAATAGAAATTGTATTTGCAATTAAATGAAATGGCAGCATTTCATAGAAAACAACATTACAAATATATAGTTGTAGTTGATTGATACAAGAATGGGTGCATACGCTCGCCTACTTAAGTTTGTCAACTTTTTTCGCATAAATAAAACCTGGGTGTTTCCCGCAGATCTACAATTACGAATTAAAGCAAGAAGCGTGAATTTGCAGAATAAATAAAGAAATTAATATTATTATTTCTATTACACATGGAAACTATTACTATACAATTATACTTAATTCTTATACTTAATTCTTTATAAAATCAGTCTGGCATATACGCAAAATTAAGATTGGCAACTTTTATTAGTGGTACTTCCGCTTTGTTAGATTTTTTTAAATCGGCACGGAACCCTCTGTGGACGATTCCAACTGGCACTTGTTGGCACTGGTTTTTTTACAAATAGTATAAATAAAATTTTAAAATGTATTACAAAATTTATAAAATTGTAAAAAAATATTAGGCGGTCACTTAGACATTTTTTTATATATGAAACGATTGATAGTAAAAGTACTTATTTATATACCATACATAATACGTAAATGCCATTTCTTAACTTTTTCCACACAGCTTCACTCGAGCAAACAGACTTGGCAGGATTGAGACAGAGGGACCTTGGGAACCTAGTGTTAAGACTCTCCGTTTCGTTCTCCGCATTTTGATTCATTTCGTCTTGAAAGGTGGCACTCAACGCCGCGTTTTGTGTTATTACCAAAGCCAAGAAAACGTTAAATATTTAGTTTGAAAATATTAAATATTTCATCACCTCGAATGGAGATCGAACCCACAATTTTACGTATTACAGTCACAAGCTTGTTCTCCTGCGCCACGACGGGCATCGCACCTATACTGCCTATATCGTAACTTCCATTACGGTACGTAGTACTTTTACACCTTTTCTATTTATTTTATATAAAAAATATATATTTTATTTTAGAAAATATATCTTTTATATTTTTCTTATCTAAATGTGATACGAATCTAATTCAGCGGCTTCCCTAGAGAGCGGGCCGAAAGTAACTTTTATACATGAAATGCCCTTGGAATTTGTAATACGGCGTTCCGTTAGAGCGCCTTTAATTTTCCTTTTAATTTTGCGATAAAACCTTTGGTCGCTTATATACAATATATACTTTTCATTGTATTTTATAATTATTAATAGATAGAAAATCTATTCTACTTATTTTTCATCTCATAAATAAAATGACAATTGAGAAACAATATGAAATAGGTCTACTGTGCACGTGGCGGTATTGAGTCTATATCACTCAATATATATTTTAAGTATTTATGTGGCGTTGGTTTGTGCTAAGCATAAAAAGTACAGGAGATAAAGCTTTCGATTACTCTTATACATATTACTTAGAAATATATATTTTATTGAACATTTATAAAATTAAATGGTGTCTTTGTATCCTTTTCACGAAATTATTATTTACATTAAAATACGTGGCGTAGGGGCACAAGCATATTGTTTATAATTTAAATATTGAATGTTCTCACTTCTTGGCTCTGGTGTCAAGGCAAAGTGTGGCGTAGAGTTCCGCCACTCAACACGCAATGCCTCAAATTCAACGGAAATTGGGAACAGAACGGGGTCACTTAATACTAGGTTCCCAAGTTCCCTTCTCCCTTCTCCCTTCTGTGCATATCCTGCCATATGCAGGATACAGCCTGAAGCTGAGTTTAGTAAAAATAAAAATAAACTTTGGTATAAAAAGAAAAAGCTGGCTTTTAAAATGTCTGGTCAGATTTTTCACCAACCTTTTGTTAGTTTTAACCATTTGCGGAATGTCAGTGAAAAACGTATTGAAAACGTATAGGTATATTCGTAGGAAAACCATGATAGTTCAGGAGAACAATATTTATCTCGGGGGTAGCAACTGAAAAATGTGAATACATGAATACAAGGTTATAAAATAAAAAGCCGTACAACAAGATTTTGTCCAAAATATATATTATTTCAAAATAAATAATATAAACACATAAATACAGATCAAATACGAAATGTTTTAGTTAATTTTTTTTAATGGTTTTCATATACGAGTATTTACGGTTCCTTTGTTGCACTGTTGAGATGGCAAAATGTCAGTTCATAATACAGTGCCGATGCTGTTATAAGGCATCAAAACGGATATTATAGGAGAAGAATACAAGGAACATCAATACTGTGGAGTTGGGATCTCTTCGTAGGTTATGCGGAGTCAGTTTAGCTGATCGCATACCCAATGAAGAGATACACGGAATGGTAAGTACTAGAGTGGATGTCACAGAATGTGCTCAGGCGGTTTGGGCACGTGGAGGTACGAAAGTGAATATATATATGTATATATATATATATATATATATATATTTTTT
>DWMZ01006506.1:0-10287 GCA_018249855.1 Eueides tales michaeli | reverse complement strand
AAAACCAATAAAACATTGGTAGCAGCGTGGTGAGCTACACCAATTAGCCATAACTTATTTAACCATTTTTTACCTAGGAAATGGAGTGATTTAACATTAATTTCCCTCTGCCTACCTGGCTATATGCCTACCTGGGATACACCTTAAAGGCAATAAGAAAATAGTTTTTATTCTACTTTATTTAGACGAAAAGGGAGTGAGTGCCTTTGCACTAGTTCCTAACTGCTTACTCAGTTACATGCGGGACAAAAGGGTAAAACAAAAAATATACCTATATTGTCATAACAAGCTCACTTACCAAGTTAAAGTGGATACGCGATAGCATGACTAAACTACATTTGTCAGATGAGACAGTACGCGTAATGGATGCGTATAATTGACCCTGTAAGTATATAATTTAGTTACAGCTTATAATTATGTTAATATTCTGAACATACAAACCAACTTTTGAATAATGAAACAAAATTTTATATATTATTTGATTATTAAGCCATGTCGTGGCTCAGAGGCAGCGTGTGACTGTAAGCGACAGGTTAAGGGGTTCGATCCCCACTTCAGGAAAGGAAATAGTTTATATTTTCTATTTAAATATTTGTATTTTCATTTCAAGTTGAAAAATAAAATATTGTAGGTATAATATATTAAACAAATACATTTGTTACAAGTTTTGTATGTTTTATTATATTTTTGATATAATAAAAAATAAGATATAAGAATATCATATAATAAGGGAGATAAGGACACAGTCTCTTCTTATGGTATGTAATCAGCTGAACTGACTTCGCATATCCTAAGAAGAGATCGCATCTCCAGAGCATTCATCTTTTTTACGTTTTTCTTTCTGCACCAACACTGCATTTCGTACGGCTCAACATGCAGCTGTGTTGACGTTTCGCAGTCAAATGCAGCTAAGGCACTGTTAATTCTGTTACCGGCCACAATACACGTCCTTCTTGTATACTAAACATACTTACCATTCATTTGTTCTAAAATATTATCATTTACGCTGATCTCACACTTCGTCGATTTGTCATTTCTTTTAAATACCAAAACCTTCGAGTTATGTCGCATTCAGGCTTTGACCATTATTTTCACGGTCTTCTTTCAGAGTGACTAATTTCTGTAACTATAATTTCGTGCACGTAAGCTAATGGGTTATTATCAAAGTTCAAAAATAATTTGAAATGGTTTATTTTCTAACTCCTAAACTTGTCACGACTACGTCGGCGCTGTCTAAATAACTAACATAAATTTATTATTTTATTCAATATTTTTTTTTATAGCTTCACGCTGTATCCCGCACGAGGCAGTGTAGGCAAAGGGAACCCGGGAACCTAGTGTTAAGACCGTTCCACTTACTTTCCCTACTTTCCGCCGAATTTGAGGCATTGCGTGTTGAGTGGCGGAACTCAACGCCGCGCTTTGCCTTATTACCAGTGTGAAGAAATTAAACATTAAATATTTAAATTGATATTATTAAATATTTCATTTCCTCGAGTGGGGATCAAACCCAGAACCTGTCGGTTACAATCACACGCTTGTGCCACTGCGCCACGACAGGCCTCTTCAATATTTATGGGTATACGTTTTACGTACAATAAAAAATAAACTAAATATAAATTGAAATATTATCTATGGTATTGATTACTGTGGAAAAAGTTAAATCTGTGTACACATGTATTACAAATTAAATTTCAAATAAATATATGAATATGTATGAGAAATATTTGACCTGTCTCTCCAAATTTAACAGACATGATTTTTTTTATTGTCTATGGTTAATTCGTTCTAGTAAAGATTGTCAGTAAAAACACAATTTTTTTTAACAATAATTCTTTAAATTTAAATGTTGCCTAAATACATTTTTTTTTGTACAAATGTTTTTAAACACAATTTTTCATGAAGAATATAATTATTGAATACACAATGATCTTGTTTTTAAGTTTCACAGAATATAAAATATAATTTATTTATAAATAAAGCCTTATTATTTTGTTGGAACTTTCAAAATTATCAATTCAACGGAGCTGAATGCGAATTGAAATATTTTAATTATAAAACAATATTGTCGTTTTTTATTTCATTTTAAATGTATATAAATATTATAAATAACGAAGTGTATTTTAAATAACTTATAGGTTTTTTTAGACATCGCGTCTTGAGCGACGGAACTCAACGCCGCGTTTTATCTTATTACTAAAGTAAAAATTGAAATAAATAAAGCATGTTTAGTACTGACTAGCTAATGGATGCGACTCTTAGCCTACTTGGAAGAAATATATGCTTTAATGTACGTATGTATATTTATTTGTTTTAATTTTATTATGTTTATTGTTAGTCCTATCTCTGTACCTTAAGTGTATTTTTAATTGTCTATGGTTAAAAAAAAGTACGTATTATCATTTGTATTGTATTACATAAGTTTAAAAAATGTTTTTTAGCGTTAAGCCTTGCTTTTGTGCATATTTATTAATTTTAAATAATGTAGAATAAACAAATAAATAAATAATTATCAAAAAGGTTCACATTGTAAAATTTTCCATTCATGTAAAATAAAACGCGTTATAAGTATAAAAACAAAATGATACGGCACTGCAACGGAAGACTAATTAGCCTTTTTTCTTGAAGTTCAAGAATAATATCTCACATTATACGGTGTGAACGCGTATAAAGTCACAATAGTAAATAGCAGGCAGCGTACTCTAATTAGTTTATGAACGTTGCACGGCATAGGAGAAAGTGGAATTTAGACGTAGTTTGAGGTGCGGCCACCAGCAAATGGATATTTTGAGCCATATACCAAACCATGATAATCATATAGATTTCAAAATAATATATAATGTCGCATTTTAATACTATAAGCACGACATTTGTTGCTTTTGTGTAGGAATATTTCTTTCTGCTGGTTTTCTTTGAAAAAAATATTGTTAATTTCCGCGTATTTCAAAATTGAAATGTTTTCTGTTTATATTCACAGTATATCCTGCCATCAATGACCCGCTATTTTAACGAGTTCCAAAGTAACTTTATAAAATATATTAACTTCATCAATCACGACATATAAAGTACCTACCCTATACCATGTACTACTGCAAAGTGTACGAAACGTCGGGTCTCCAACAATATATAAATTTTAATATACACGATTAATCCAATTAAATTTCTTTTATTTAAAATGTATATAAGAATCGCGAAAATCAAAGATTTTATTATTTTTCTGGTTTGTTTACTTTTTATATCACTGATACCTGAATAGCTAGTGTTAGGATACTCTTTTTCTCACTTTTCGCTCAATTACCAAGACATTGTGTGTGACGTAGTGAACTTTCCTTTATCTTCTTAACAGAATAAAGATAAAAAAGCATTAACAGACAACTGCTAAATACGCTGAACATAGGCAAAAAAAGCCTGATATCAAATAAATAACGGATTTTTAATAGTAAATAAGTAACAGTTTATCCTTTTTAGATTTATTAATTCGGTTTATTATATAGTTATTAACATATTATTATCTTTTTTTTTATTTTTTTATAAATTTGTGACCAATCTTGTCAACTGTGAATTTTAATCTTTTTGAAATCACAATCTCTTTTAGTATATTTCTACATATATCCAGTCTGAATTCAATCGAGGCGTACTTTGTTAAGTTGTGGATTCGATTCCAACTCCAGAAAAAGAAATATGTGATTGTCTTAACATGTTCCTATGGTCGAGTATTATACCAAAGATTTGATTATACCAAAATACTAAAACCGCCTTTCTATACATTGTAAATTTACGTTCTTTTTTATTATAAGCGCATAGTTTTTAAATTTTCAGCTGTTTTCCGCATATAGCAGGGTAATCTGAGGGTACCTAGTGCTGAAACATTCCATTCTCCACTTTTCCTTTAATGTTGAAAAATTGCGTGTTGAGTGAAGTATTTTTGATGAAGAAATTAAACATTTTAAATATTCATTACCCTGAACGGGAATAGAACACGTCAAAAGATAACGCGTCAGTCACGTGCCAAAAGATAAGTCGATTATTGTAATAAATATATCAAATTATCATAAAAATGAAATAAATCGCGGAGAACACATAAAGAGTCATATTTCAGTGAGCTTTTCCGTTTACAGAAACACATTGTTTATGCTCGTTTTAAGAGGATTTTTATAGTAGCAGCCACGGGTTATTGCCAACATATTGCTAATATATAGGGCTGGACCATTTGATACCTCATAAACATAATCATACGACACACATTTATTATATGTATCTATATTTTTTACAGATACACAATATTCTCTTACTATTATATAAAATCTGAGATAGAATGGATGCCTTATTACTCTTATGCGATAGTAGTATAGAAATTAGAACTATTTTCGAGTTAATGGTATTGTTTGGGTGTTTACATGCAGTACTTCGGTATATCACGTCGCTTTTAGAAAGTGGGGATAAAATCAAGAAAACCAAAAATATATATAAATATTTTATACATAGGAACACTATATTCTTTTTCTTTAGAGTAGTCAAGTAGTTGTACAAATACCGCGGACCGGAAGGCTAATGCTATACGAAATGAAATATCGCCTTGCCTATAGGCAACGCCTAATGCCTCAAATCCACTGGTTATTGCCCTATATCTTCTTATTGGCTGTTTATCGAAATCGTGACTTGTTTGCGCAAGCTTGCGGACGTCGATAATTTAAACTAGTGACAATTTATATTTCTTAATAGAGCTACTTTTATATATGAGAATGTGTTAGAAATGGGTTACAATCTTTTAGCCTTCTTATTTTCTATAGGCTATTAACTATCTTTATATAGGAGAAATAATTATGAAATATTTAGATGGCAATGAACTCTATTGTAGGTTTAAGCTTATTTCTTAGCTGAATAAATGACTTCACAGTTTATTATTATGAAAGAATAAATGAAATGATTGAAAATTATAGTTTTAGAACTTAACTTTAAAGCTTTTTCTATCTCTATAATATAATTATATTATCTTTATTAACTATCTTTATATAGGAGAAATAATTATGAAATATTTAGATGGCAATGAACTCTATTGTAGGTTTAAGCTTATTTCTTAGCTGAATAAATGACTTCACAGTTTATTATTATGAAAGAATAAATGAAATGATTGAAAATTATAGTTTTAGAACTTAACTTTAAAGCTTTTTCTATCTCTATAATATAATTACAACTATACTAACAGCATGTATACACATGCTAATTGATAATGATATGTTATAATATCGCTCATTAAATCAATAACCATACATTGATTTACATTTATCTTAGTATACTTTTAAACTGTTTTTCTCTAATAATAATAATAATAAAGTTTAGTTTTCCAAGAAATAGTGGTCTTCCCATAAATCTTTAAAGTTATCTGGTAATAAGGCGTAGCAACTACTGTATAAGACAGTGATCTCTTACTGTAGATGATATTCCAAGCGACAACGATATTTCCTTATAAACACATGACTTAGCCGAAACTTCTCTCTTCTTAGCAAAGCTATATATAAATTATTAAAATATAACTTTTTATAAAAATAAATTAACAATTGAAATGGTTATTTCAGTGCGCGGCTGGGCGGGCGGCCTGGCAGGAGGCGGCGGCGCTGTCTGTGGGCGGCGGCGGCTTGGGCGCGGGCGGCGCTGCCCGCCGCTGCTCCGTGCTCGGCGACCACCCGGGCGCCAGGCGTGGACAGGGAGCAAAATGGCATCGCACCAATCGAGTAAGATTTGTAAATTTACTTTGTGTACAAAACACTTCCGTTTCCCACTTTCCGCCGAATTTATGGGAGCGTGTTGAGAGGAGGAACTTAAAACTGCGCTTTGCTTTTTACCATGGGCAAAGAAAAGAAAATACTAAATATTTCATTTCCTCAATCTGAGATCGGACCCATAGATCGTCACGTTTACACGCTTGTGACCGTGTCACAAACGTGTAAGACAAGCTCTACGAGAGGCTTCGAATTGTATATAATAGTAAAGATGCCACATGTAAAAATGTTTCTTACAAAATTCTATACTAGTAGATATTTTTAAAAAAAATGTGAAAATGTGAGACAAGTTCCATATTGCAATATACATAAGCATCAACATTGCCAATAAGAAGATTTATTTCCATTAAGAATTAATATCTGAATTACTGCTATGTTTTGTAGGTACTAATAATCCTGAAATTTATGTATATCCTATCAATTTTCAGGTCCGAGATGCGTCATACGGCTCATCTTCGGACTCGGAGGGGGAGGCGGAAGGGGCACCTGGGGAGCCGTGGGGGGTCGCGAGGCTCCTGTACGCGGGCCTCGCGACTCTCGCCGTCGGCCTCGTCGTCTACTTCGTCGGTACCGGAGACAAGGTATAATTCTATTATTAAAGTTTTTTCAAGAAATTGACAAGAAGTTTAAATATGATATTTTATTTGAAATAAGTATAAAGTTCATATAACACGCAAAGTTAGTTTAGTGAAAAAGAAAGTCCAGTACAGTGAGGAACCATTCTTAAAATTTTCTTTAACATATTTGTCTTTCTTCTTTAAATAACAAATATTTTTTGTAAGACAAAAAAAATGTAGGAAACATATAATATTTCAAAAATTGTATACTATTTTTAAAGTGTTATTACACACTTAGAAAAGACAAATACTAAATTTAAAAACGTATAAAATTTTTAACAGAGCATGATTTGAACCCGCGCCTCTTGGAATTCGTCCAAGCGCTCTGACCACTAAGCCATTCGTTCTCACCGTGCTAAGTCGAAATTTTTATACGCTTGTTACGGGGTTCAAATCCTGCTTCGTTCAATTTTTTTTAGTAATTAATTTTTTAGTATTTTTCTTTCCTAAGTGTGGAATAACACTTTAAAAATAGTAAAAATATTTAATAAATAGCATTCTCTCTTGCCAAACGATAATTCTAACGAATTGTATACTAATTATATGCCAGTAAACTGTATGCCAATTTATATTATTTTTACTTATAATACGTTACTTTTCTAACTTTGCAGGGTTTCAAAACGCCAGCCCTACGGCTGGTGGGCCCCTCGCTTATTGTGGCGGGGCTGGCATGCTGTGTATTACGTATTATGTTCTGCATATTCGCCAAACCTTGTTGCAGACGGCGATCCAATCACAAGGAGAACAGAAGGTAATAATATTATAAATTTGTAGTTATTTCCGAAATTGGCTCTTTGGAAAGCTTTGGAAATCTTTATGCATCCTCCCCTTTGGGTAATGAAATATTTAACATTTTTTTTTCGCTCTGGTAACGAGGCAAGGGGACGTGATGATGAGCAATTCTCTCTCTCTACTCTCTAGAGTTCGGTGGAAAGTGTGGGTCGGAATTTTCTTAATACATACTAATGGACACGCATTGACGCCAATTTAATGCTTACTCCAATATATTCCAAGGTAGCATTGTCGCTTAAATGTCAAATTATTGATAAAAAATTTAAAATAGCCCGTCGAATTTCTTGCGCCAGTTGAAGAACCGAACTTACGAAGGTAAGTCTATCAGTAACTTTAGTGAACCAGTGAATATTAAATAAAAAAAAATGTTTCACCTTCAATAAATAAAGCTTGAAACTCCTGATTTTGAATATAATATATGAATTTTAATTAGAAACAGGGTGTATTGACAATATACTCACGGGGTCACTACGGGATACTAGCACTCCGCTTTCTGTCAATTTCTCTGTCCGTCAGTTTTTTTGTCTGTCACTAGGCTATGACAGTAATAGATTGTAGAAATTTTGAAAATAAATTTACTATTTATATCCGTTGTTTATAAAGTCCGTACCCACAAAGAAAAAAGTAACAATAAGAAATAATTACACGTAACAAAAGCTACAAATATGGATTTTTAAAATCATATTCAAACAAATCGAAATGGATATTTTGAAATCATTGGGTAACTAATGAAAATTCAATTGCAGACTGTCCGGATGCGTGGAAGGCGAGGAGATGCCGTTGGCTCGGTGCGGCGGGCGGGCTGGTCCCGCACAGTGCTCCCCCGCGCGCCGTCTCGACGCGTCCTCCTGCGACGTATCCAGCCTATCCAGTGGAGAAGAGGACGAACGGCTCAGGAGGTACCGCACGGCAAATGCGAGTTTACATCCACAAACTGTGCTGGTCCAACCGGTGAGATATAGAGAAAATAATTACAAAGTATTTGTTATGAATTAATATTATCTACACTATATGTAGAGGCCATCGTGGGACTATTAACGCGTTGGTTATGAATTTGATTCCCGCTCGGAGAAGTAAAATTTTTTTGGCAAACCGCCCGTGCGGCAGGCAAATTGTCTTACATGGTACTTTGGGGCTCACTGATCGTAATAAAACGCGATGTCGCCTACTTGTTGCGGGCCATCATTGCCTTCAGGGTGCCCCAGAGTTCTCCTAGGGCACCCGCAGCCTTGAAAACTTGCAGGAGACTAAATCTACCGTAGAAGCTCCTCTATGTTACTATGGGGCAGAGCCACTGATATTAATTCAATATTTATACAGCAAAAAAGAGCCGTAAGATCTGTTTATGATCTTAAAGCTCGAGATTCTCTGCGAGATGTTTTTAAGGATACAGATATTCTAACAGTTGCTTCTCAATACATATTCTATAATATTTTGTTTGTCCGGCAACATATACATTGCTTTAGGAAAAATAGTGACAGACACACGATTAGGACGAGAAACAAGGACTAACTTGTGACGCCTAGTTATCGCCTCCAAAAAGTAAATAAATTATATATGAGTCTGATTATATGTATCTAGAATAGTATTCCGCAGTGTATTTTGAATTTGCCACTGGAAAAGTGTAAAGTAAATGTTAAAGCAATGTTAATTAAGAAAGCGTATTACACTGTCCAAGAATATTTGAATAATAAAAATGCATTTAATTAAGGTCATTTGAATTTCATGCAGGATAGTCACCATTGTATTAAACAATGAAATTGTAACAATATTCAATATTGAAAAGAGCAACTATTGAGTTTCTTGCCGGCTCTTCTCAACCACATTCCGAGCCGAGGGTAGTTTTATGTTCGTGACGATTCAAAAGTACTTGCTAAAGTCTATTTGAATAAAGAATATTTTGAATTTGAATTGAATTTGAACTATGGTAAGGGAAGTTGGGCATCACGTGTCCTACCTCTACGGAGGCGGAGCAGTTCTGTCATAGTCATCGCATTGCGAACAGTGAGAAATTCCTGCCCACACAGGGCCTGGTGCCCTTGTGCAAAGCTATCCCAATACACCGACATGAAGTTGCCGGCATGGGAAATCCAGCCCAGTCAGATATTCAGCAATTCACAATTTCACAATTTTCGGCGTATGCTAAGCGTAGTGTGACACTAACAATTATCCAACATCCAGGGTCAGACCCAGATACTTTATCTGAGTTTGCACTTTTACCTGGATGCGCTAAGTACCCCTACGCAGGCTATGGAATAGTAGGACCGTAGGTCCTACTATTAGGATCATCTCTTGGACATAGAGACCCTCAGACCTATCACCTCGATTCGGTTTTTCAACAAGGCTTATGGTAGGAAAGCTGTTACTAGTGTGTCATGCGCATAGCTGATAACACTCATCCCAGGCGAAATAGGACCACGTAAGAGACAATCTTATCCGAAGTTCCACAATATCTGGCCCTAAATCGTCCCCTGTAAAACCTGGCAACCGTTCGTCGACTGATCTGGCCATTTCCCTTAGCCCTTACAAACTATTTTACCTTGTACTCATCATACTTCCTGGGAGCCACATTTCATCACAATACCGGCCTTTTTGTTCATCTATACGGGACAAAAGTATATTCCGATTACTACGTATTCTCCCTACTTTGCCACGAAATTTCCCGAGCTTTTTTCCAAGGTCAATAGGGAAATATTCGTGACGGTGCCAGATGTAACAGCTACAGTGCCATCCAAATCAGCCAACCAGCGAGGATGGCGGAGGACCAAATACGGTTCAGACAATGCCAATGTCGATACACTACTCCGCCATATATTGCAGTAATGAGGAAATGGTTAATGTAATTCTATAGGAAATGTGCTTGTCTTCTGTCCCTTATGTGTGATATTGCATTTTCCTCTGCGCCCTAAAGGCCTTATACTTTAAAGGAAGCTCTGGTTTCAAGAGCCTCTGATCCCTTGATAGGCGATGGATAACGATATATATATATATATATATATATATATATATATATATATATATATATATATATATATATATATATATATATATATATATATATATATATATATATATATATATATATATATATATATATA
>DWMZ01006505.1:0-10287 GCA_018249855.1 Eueides tales michaeli | reverse complement strand
TCATTTCACATGTCCATATGAGGCGGGAATAAATTATAACGGCGGTTAAAGGTACGCTTAAATTCTGATAATTAATCTTTTAAGTAATATATTGTGGTAAGGTACTCGTATGTAGAAGTGCTTGGATAGTATCAAAATTATTCTCATTTTCATTATATATAAGGAAAATCTACAGTATTGTCTGAAGTTTTATAGTAAGTGTTGTAAGCATATTTTACTTGAAAGCAAGTTTAGAAATATATGTATATAATTATGTAAACTTATGATAAAATTGTCTTGAATTTTATATGATCGCTGTCTGTATAGGTAAGATATATTTAAAAAATCAGGACATATATATAGGGCAGCTTAGTAATGTAATAGGACCCAAAACACTGATTTTTATTTTTTTTTATTTATTTATCTGTTTGCCTGTATGTTTTTACGCGCTAGTATAAATATTGGTTAACTAGATTTAAATACACTTTTCACTATAATATAATATATTGGCAACCTTTCTTTAACGTTTAGTGTTTGTTTTACTTTGAATTGGTTAAAAAAATAAAAAAGTTAGGTCAATTTAAAACATTGCAACATTTTTTTATATAAACAGTCAAACAGATGATCAGATGAAGAAATTTGTTTTTTTATTAGTTCTATTGGAAATGCGTTTCACACTGAATCACTTTTGTTAAAATGGAATTTCATAATTTCTTTTACAGTACCATACCATAGCTGTACCGTTATGGTTGTTCATCAAATGTTTCAGATCTAATTTTTATATACTGTATGTTAATGCAAAATATTTATCACACTCAATAACTATAGTAAAGGCGGCGTGAGCTGGACCATCATTGTTGTTAATCAGATGGTCCAAATCTTAAATATTTATACTTTAATTTAAAATGCTCATCACTCAATAACTTTTTTAAAGCCAGTAATTTCATTATTGTTCATAGTTTAGCTGTTATGGATGTTCATCACATGTTCCAGATATTCAACTTATATATCTCATTGGAAAATGCTCATAATGCTCTACAACTTTGGTTATGGTTATACTTATTTAATTTTTTCTTATGGTTTATCAGGACCCCTGCTGTTCTGCATCAAGTTCGGCATCAAACTTCAATAACCAATAAAGGTCATATTATATTCAAATGTTATAGCTATACAACAAAGAAAGTTTTATTTAAATCGGTCCAGTAGCTTAGAAGATGTGCTCGTACAGACAAACCGACAAAAATTATATAATTATAAACAACTAACAGAACCCAACTCTGGTTCTGTTAGTTATTTTAAGCCGTTATACATTGTTTTATCCAGAATATATACAATGTACTTACAGACACAATTTTTATTATTGTTTTCTAATATTGATAGATTTTCCTATCATAATATAACATATCGACTATTTAGAACTACATTGAACTTATATCACTCATAATTTATTTAACTTTGCGTAGAATATTTTTTCTATTTAGTAAAGCTCGCTAACAATTTGTAAATATTTATATTTACTTTGTAACGGTCCATACGAACTGAGCTGAAATAGAATGGGAATTTTTGACGATTTTCGTAATACAAATATGAAAATTGTTAAATTATTTTTTGGTCTGTTTATACTAATTGAGATAGAACTATATGAATTTAAAATGAGCATAGCAATCTATACTTAGAATCACTGATCACTGTCTGTATATGAAACACATATAAAAAAAACTTATACGAGACGTTTAATAACGTTTTAGGTCCCAACATAGTGATTTTAAAAAATATTGCTTGTTTGTTTGTTTATCTGTATGTCTATTTACGCGGTAATCTTATAAATGTACATTATATTTCAAAATTGAGGCCTGTCGTGGCGCAGCGGCACAAGCGTGTGACTGTAACCGACAGGTTCTGGGTTCGATCCCCAGTCAAGAAAATTTAATATTTTCAGTTTAAATATTGAATGTTTCATTTCTACGCTCTGGTAATAAGGCAAAGCGCGGCGTTGAGTTCCGCCACTCAATATGCAATGCCTCAAATTCGGCGGAAAGTGGGGAACGGAAGTAGACCCTCTGCCTACTCTGCCTTGTGTGGGTTACAGCGTGAAGCTAAAAAACATCTTGTGTTTATTTTATTTAAATCGACTGATAAATAAAAAGTAAATTTAAAATATTAAGTTTGACAAAATTGCTACATTTTTTTATTCATTCAGCTGCAATGTTAGTTTACAATATATAGACATTATTTTAAAAGTGATCTTTTTATTAAAACAATAAAGTAATTAGGATTAGTAAATAAAATAAGTGTAATTCAAGCGGGCATCATCATCGACCTGAGGGCCACGGACGAATCTAGAATTATTTAAAAAAAATTGTAAATTGAAAATTGAAATTTGTTTATTGAAATTTTAAACATTTATATTTTATTTAATTTACCTTAAAATAGAGGCGGTATTAAAGCAGCGGCTGGCTGACTTTTTTTTCTATAAATCAGTATTTAATCCCACTCGTGACTACAAAAATGTTTTACCTTAAACTATTCACGTAAGTTACAATTAAAAATGTGCATCTCTATCGCTTGTAACGTCTCGATTGCACGTTTTCGTAATCGAAAATCGTAATTCTTTATGGTACATGCAGCGATTTCACGCATTTGTAGACTTTAACAAAAAAAAAAAACAACGCAAGAAGACTACAATACTACGTAAGAAGCTCTCAGCTTCACGCTATATACCGCCTATAGGAGGCAGAAGGAACCTCGAAACGTAGTGTTAAGACACTCAGTTCCATTCCCACTTTGTGGCGAAAATCAACACCGCGCTTTGCTTTATTACCAGAGCGAAGAAATGGAAATATTGAAAATAACATCTGAAAATATAAAATATTTCACTTCTTAGAGTGAGGATTGAACCCATAAACTGTCGGCGCTATTACAAGTCTCTACATATAAAGCAATCTCTAGCTTTTAGAGTACATTGCAGTACACGTGTACATTATATTTCAAGAAAGACCATTTCCAAAACATTTATTACAACAAAACTTTTATATTACTTTAAAACTGCGCGGAACTTCTGTTAGCAATATTTGAGTGACTTTAAAGTCTTGCTCACGTTATACCTATTATTTACCGGTTTATTGTTATGTTGTCTCATTCTTGCATTTATTGCAAGAATATACGATATCACTTTATGAATGAGTTTAGTTAAATTCATAGTTTGAAACTAGGTTTATGATCGTTTCATAGAGTTGATATTAATATTATTTATTGGTGCGATATATTTTTCTATATATAATAAAATTGTAGCTTTTTTTCTTTATACGGAAGGATATCATAATGAGAGTATTTTTTTAATTAAATAGAACCCAAAATAATAATATTTTGCGGCGTTGAGTCTCGCCACTCAACACGCAATGCCTCAAGTTCAGCGAAAAGTGGAGAACGAAACGGAGTTTTTTAACACAAGGTTTCTATGTTTTTTTCTGGTATCCTTCTATTTGCGGTATATAGCGTGAAGCTAAATAATAATAGTAATGGTTTAAAAAAAAAAAATCTCTTTTTACGTGTGATTGTGGACGAATCTCAGGAGCTGTTTAATTTCTTTAAATGCAATTCCCAGGATTTAAACGTATTTCTCTTGCATTGAGTGTTATTTTTTCTTTTATATGATCTATAAATTGTATCAATATAAAAAAGTTTCTCTGGCTACCGTGCTATTTAAGGAAATAAGAACAGAACTACAATGAAAACCCTGCTACGCTTTTACTGGATATAGTGGTTTCTCTATATCTCTTTTAATATTCAAAAAAATATAAAATGAGCTTTTGTACAAAGCTTAATATTAAAAAGCCTTTTTATATTTATACATATTTAAATGATGATGACAAACAACATATTCAGATTTCACAGTACATTAATTTTAGGAGTCAGCTGACTAGAGAGAAATTAAATCATTCCCCCGTATAGGAATTGAACGTCCAACCATCGACTTTAAAATAAGATGCTGTGCCACAATTCTGCAAAGAATGTCTCTAATTTTTGCCAAGGTTTAATAAAAGCTTAAAATAAACTCACCAAACTACAATTCACAAATGAACGGAACTTTATGAACTAATTATGAATATTGCTAAGACTGTTTTCTATTTGGTTCGGTTGTAAAAGTTACGGCAAACAGAACGATTTTCATACAAAAAGTTTGAACGTTTCATTCCTCTAATAAGGGTGAGTGAGCACTGATAATAAAATTGAGAGTAATTTCATCTCTTAGGATATGTTTTTGCATTTTTCTTAGTTTTTTGTGAAACAGAAGAATACAATATAGTGTTAAATTTCTTTGTCCATTTTAAGCTTTCAGTGAGGATAAATCATCTTTTCAAATACATATCTCAAAATTGCCTCAGTTTTGCTTACCTGGAAGGTCTATCTCGCATATAGAAACGTAACAGGGGGCACCTGAAAATCTAGTGTAGAGACACTTCGCTCTATAAACATTTCCATTCTCCGCTTTCGGCTGAATTCTTAAGACTGCGCTGTGTTTGACTTCGGTACCAGAGGTAGAGGAAAATGATAATATTAAATATGCCTCAAGTTCACCGAATATTCCCTGAATGGGAGCCGAACTTACAATCATTATTTATACTTACATGCTTGTACACCTGCACTACGTCGTGATATGGTGCAGTAAACTTTAAGTAACGGAAATGGATACAAAGAAATTATCGTTATAACCTTTAAATAAGCACTTTAAGTGTATGAACAATCTCAGCAGAAAATTAAGAAACATAAAACTTACAAGAACTTCCGGTGAAGATGGCACGCTGAAATCACTTAGCTCGCTTTTAAATTCTTTCATTTTGTTAATATTTCGTGTGAAACTCGCTTCAGGGAAATCTCTTCGGTGAGCTTTAGATTATCCTAACCCTTTTAGTCATTTTGTTTCTTTATTTTCACGCATTTCCTGCATTTTTTTGACCATGTGTAAAGTAAATCTTTTAAAATCTTTCTTTTATTGCTTACTTTACCCCGGATATAGCTGACAGAGATGTTAAATTTATAACACAGAAATAAAAATAATGGCTTTTTAAATATATTAATACTTCTTGTTTTTATTTCTTCTAGTTTCAGCTATATCCAGCACTTATCAAGTTGACCAGGGTGAACATGGGAACCTGGGAACCTAATATAATAACTTTGTTATTATGACACTTCCGTTCCCTGAATTCTCTTTTAATCTGTGTATCTGCCATTGTGTGTTGGTTAGCAAAATACTGTGCTCCGCTCGTTACTTTGAGAGTAGTAATTGAACTCACAACTGTCGCGTTTACAGTCTCACGCCTGTGCCACTGCGCTACGACCGCTTCAATAAATATTTATCTCTTTGTTTATTCAATTCTTATTCTATTTCCGTGTAAAGTTGAAGTTTCAATATGTATTTACATGGCATAGAACACATGACGTATGAGAGAAAATATTACCAATGCGAAAGCTTTCTGCTCAAAGCAACTGGAAAACAGTACTAGAAATATATTACATACAGTTGTTAAGGATATACAGAATCTTATTTTATATTGATTTGGATTGGTAACATAGAGGGCGTTGGTTTCACTTTGCATGTGGCTTTTTTTTGTGGTCTGAATATATGTAAATTGTTTAAATTTTCTAATATGAAAAATAAACAAACACTTGACATACAATACATTTCTATTTTCAATTTAGATTATTTTACGACGTTTAACTAAAAAAGAACGCAAAAACATAACTAAGACTTGAAATTACTCTCAATTTTATTATCAATGCTCACTCATCCTTTTTTATTAGTGGAATGAAACGTTCAAACTTTTTATATAAAAATCGTTCTGTTTGCCGTAACTTTTACAACCGAACCAAATAGAAAACAGTCTTAGTAATATTCATAATTAGTTCATAATGTTCCGTTCATTTGTAAATTGTAATTTGGTGAGCTTATTTTAAAGTTTTATTATTAAACCTTGGTAAAAATGTGTGTGTTGAGTGGCGGAACCCAACGCCGAACTTTACCTTGTTACGCGTGTGAATAAATGTAAACATTAAGTACTTACTTTGAAAATGTGAAATATTTCATTTCCTCGAGTGGAAATCGTAACCACTACCTTTCTCGTTTGCAGTCACACTGTCGTGCCCCTGCGCCACGACATACCTCAAATATTAGTAAAATGTCACAAAAATCAATTTAATTTATAAATCGTATATAGATAAATAAAACTATACGTTTGTGTTTTTTTTATCAAAATAACCTTAAAATAGAAACAGTGCGGCATCGGCATAGCTTCCGTCTGACTGAAAGGATGACTGTTGGTTAAATCCATCATCGGAGAATCATTTTGATTTCTTCATTATGGGAAAAATATAAGGCGAGGCGTTGAGTTCCGCCACATAAAAAATAATTTCTTGAAAACTGTGCGAAAATTGGGAAAAGACGTGTCTTAATAGAAGGTACCTTCTGTCTAAGCAACCGTCGTAACATTGTTAAATAATTATATAAAAATTACATAGAAATATTACAATACTACTATAAATATCAATAACGGAGTATAATTCCGTAAAATAAAATAACATTCTACAAAAGTGGTTATCTTTAAAATTCTGTTTACAGAGAAAGATATTTTATTTATTTTTCTTTAATTTAATATTATAACTCACTCTTCTTCGACTTCAAATTTTCTTTTTTACTCAAATTTTGCATAAAAATTACAACTAAAAATGTACAACTCTATCATTTACATGCTTGGCTCTAACGGAACGTGACAATGAATCATGCTTTTTCATGCTTGCAGCAAGTTCATGAATTTATAAGACGTTACCACATGAAAAGTACATAGCAAACAATCTAGCTTTTAGAACACATTGCAGTACACGTGTACATTATATTTCAAGAACGATCATTTCCAAAACATTTATTGCAACAAAACTTTTATATTACTTTATAACAGAAAGGAACTTCTGTGCGCAATATTTGAACGACTTTAAAGTCCGAAATGTAGTTCTTCTTCTTCTCTTGCATTAAGTGTTTGTTCTTTTTTAAATGATCTATAAATTATATCAATATAAAGTACTTTATTATCTGGTTAATCTGTTATTTAATTAAATAAGGACAGAACTAGAATAACATTTTTACTACGTCGTACGTACGAGTTACCTCTACCTCTTTAAATGTTTAGAAAATAATGATATGAATAAAAAAGCTCATACAAAACTATTTACCTTTTTTATATTTATGCACTTTTAAATGACGCTTACTAAATATAATCTCAGTACACTAATTTTAGATTTCAGTTTCATAGAACTTAACACCGTTACCAGAGTGAGAAAATTAAAACTTTCCCTCCATATGGAATTGAACAATGAAATATTGAATTTAAAATAAGACGTAGTGTCGCTAAGATACGAAGGTCTTTAAGGATAAATTGCTTTAATAAAACTTTTAAATAAGTATTACTTATAAATACAACTACAATTTATAAATGAACGGAACTTTTTGAACAAATTATGAATATTGCTGAGTGTTTTCTTTTTGGTTCGGTTGTAAAAGTTACGGCAAACAGAACGATTCTCATATAAAATGCTGTAACGTTTCATTCCACTAATAAATAAGGGTGAGTGTGCACTGATAATAAAAATAAGAGTAATTTCATCTCTTAGTTATATTTTTGTGTCTGTGCTTTGTAAAACAGAAATAGACACTATGGTGTTAAAACTTTCCTTTCTCCGATTTAAGGTTTCAGTGAAGATAAGTCATTACTCAAAGTGAATATCGATCCTACGTTTCACTTACCTCAAAGGTAACTATACTATTTTTGTTTATTATTCTTTGTTAAACTACTACGCTAAATTCTCTTGTATGAAACAGGGTGAAAGAGGTTCCCTGGGAACCCAAAGGTTAAGACACTATTTTCCAAAAACTCTTCTCCATTCTCCGCTTTCTGCTGAATTCTTAAGATATTGCGTATTGACAGGCGGAACTCCCAACTTTTACTTCATTACCAGAGAAAGGAAAATGATAATATTAAATATTTCATCCCCTCGAATGAGAACTAAACTCCGAATGAGAACCGTTATTAACAATCGCATGCTTGTATACCTGCACTACATTTTTACGTATCTTCATTAATTGTAAGTAACGGTAACGGATTCAAAGAAAATATCGTTATAATCTTTAAATAAGCACTTTAAGTATTTAAACAATCTGAGCAGAAAATTAAGAAACATAAAACTTACGAGAACTTCCGGTGAAGATGGCACGAAACGAAAATACTTACTTAGATCACTTTTAAATTCATTTCGTTAATATTTCTCGTGAAATTCACTTCAGCAAAAACTCTTCGCTGAGTTTGAGATTATCCTAACTCTTTTACCCTTTTGATATTTATGTTTCTTTATTTTCACGCATTTCCTGCATTTCTTTGTGCATGTGTAAAGTCAATGTTTTAAAGACATTCTTTTATTGCTTACTTTATCCCGGATGTAGCAGACGGGAGAGGTTAAGCTTACAACACAAAAAGGTGCCTCGTGAAAATTGAACTACAGTTTATAGTCCGACTGCGCCATAACGGCCTTTTTAAATATATGTTTACTTATTATTATTTATCCAGCACTTATCTAGTAGATAAGAGGGAACCTGGGAACCTAATGTTAAAACAATTCGTTATAATTAAGACACTTTCGTTCCCTAAATTCTCTTTAAAAACATTCTCTTTAAACACTGTGCTCCGTTCGTTACTCCGAGAGTGGGCATTGAAGTCACAACTGTCGCGTTTACAGTCTCACGCCTGTGCCACTGCGCTACAACGGCTTCAATACATTTATATCTATGTTTATTCAATTACATTTCCCTGTAATGTTGAGGTTCCAATATGTATTTATATGGCATAGAACACTTGACGTATAAGAGAAAATATTGCCAATGCGGAAGCTTTCTGGTCAAAGCCGCTAGAAAACAGTACTGGAAATATATTACATACAGTTGTTAAGGATATATAGCATCTTACTTTATATCCTTAACGCATCTCAATTGATAAGACAAAGAGCGTGAGTGTGATTTTGCATGTGTTTTTTTTTGTGTAAAATATATATAAATTGTTTTAGATATTCTAATATTAAAAGTAAACAAAGAACATAAATTAACATACAAGATACTACTAGTTTATTTTCACTTTACACTATAACGTGTTGAGGGGCGTCACTAAGCGCAGCTTCTTATTATAATACATATATATATATATATATATATATATATATATATATATATATATATATATATATATATATATATATATATATATATATATATATATATATATTGAATAATGTATATAATATAGACTGTATCGTTTTGCCAAGAATATGTCATTGCACATTTAGCAAATTGCAACACAAATAATTCCGTCTCTCTTAATTTATTTAAATCATTTGTATGTGACATTCGAACCCCCAGCATCCTAATTTATATTCAACGACTTTTCTACTGCGCTACAATATCCCAAAAGGTATATTATTCTTTAACACTGTGTGTAGAGAAGAAAGCAAGTGGCAGCTTTCGAACCTCTCTTGAACTGTTTAGTTACATTTTTGATAACATTCTATATTTTATATGTTATCTCATAAATAGAGGTCTGTTGTGGTATAGGATCACAAGCAAGTGATTGCAAATTGGGTTGTGGGTTCGATCCCCACTCGGGGAAATGAAATGTATTATATTTTCAATTTATTTATTTACTTTTTATTGGCTCAGGCAACAAGGCAAAGCGCGGCGTTGAATTCCGATATTCAACGTACAACGTCTCAAATTCGGTGGAAAGTGGGGAACGAAACAAAGTGTCTTAACACTAGGTTCCTAAGTACCCTCTGTACCCTGCTAAGTGCCGAATAAAAGAGCCTTAAGCCGAGTAGAGTAGAATGAGAAAATATATGTTCATTCATATATATATATACAAAAAACAGTCTCAAGTTTTTTTCCACTTAGCTATGTACGCAGTGAGAATCTAGTGCTAAAATACTACGATCTCCACTTTCAAAATATTATGTATTAAATTACGTAACACAACGCCGCGCCTTATTTTCTTATCATAGCAAGGAAATAATTTGTGACGTTTATATTCAAATCATTTAACAACTTTACTAACACAGCCTCTATATTCTATATTTTACTTTATTTATCACAGCCATATACATTTCAATATAGCTATTGCATTTTGCAGTAAATTGATCATAAAGCTGCCTACGAGCTTTACGATCACGTTAGATTTAACCTAGTGTAGTCGAACCATGCTTTCAATTCACATATTTGAC
>DWMZ01006504.1:0-10287 GCA_018249855.1 Eueides tales michaeli | reverse complement strand
CGTGGTGTGGTCTGTTCCGGTTTTGGTCTATTCCCACTCGAGAGTATGAAAATTAAGACGCAATGCCTTAGGAATTCGGCTCAAAGTAGGAAACGGCAGTGTCATGTCTTGGAACGGAGTGTCTAAGCACTAAGTTTAAAGTTCTATCTATAATTAGATGCTTATAATTTTATATTTATAAAGCTAAAGAAAGCTGTTAGATTAAATAAAGTAAACAAGAAATCGTTTGTCTACGATCTCGTACAATAAGCGTATGTACCGAATCAAATAACAAGTAAAAATTTTGATTCAAAGCATCAGTGAGTCAGTATAAATGACATAATTTTCATAAATCTAGTTGTTTTATATCAAGTATTTTGCAAAGTCAAATATCCTTAAATAGGCAGAGAGCGGAGAGTTTAGTGTTGTACCAATAAATAAATTTTACCTCACCCATGGCAAAAGTATAAATATGTACAAGCGTTTCTTATCTCGATATAATAATCCACTAGTCAATCATAATTCGCCCCTCGTATCACTCAGTACAGGTTTTAAGCTGTCATGCCTTTATCTAACTTTAAAGAGCCAATGATCTCATCGAGGAAATATTTTCTTGAGAATTTTTAATTACGTACATTACGTAGAATTCCGATACAATTAAGTAATTTGGTGATTCTTAAGTAATTTATACATAAGTATGCGTATTTGTCTTTTTCCAAGGAAAGTGCTTTTTAGAAAATTTTACTAAATTACACGTAATTGCTATGTAAGAGGTAGTAGTTAGTATATTAGAATGGTTTAGTGTTGTTTCTTTTGAACGTGATATCTATACTGTAATAAGGCCAAAATTGTGATTTTTAAATTTTTTGTCTGTTCGTCTGTGCGCTTCAGAAACGGACTACCCAGATTTAAATGCCGTTTTCAATATTATGTTTTGACAACCTTGCGTAAACATTTAATGTTTGTGTTATTTAAATTGGTTAATAAATAAAAAAAGTTATGTCATTTTAAAATATTTAGTTTGACAAATTTACTATATTTTTTTTTAGTTTTCAATATATAGATATCGTCTTAAAAGCGATAATGTAATAACATTTATAACAAAAACAAGAAAGTAAATAAAATTAGTAAATAAAATAGAAAATTCAAGCGGACGAAGCCGCGGGTGAATAGTTAGTGTAATAAATATTTCTTTTATCTTCGCATAATGCCTGACGAATGAAGGGCTGCGCTATGGTCACAAAGCATATAGCTGTTTGCCTACGTTGAAAGGGGAACTTATTTCAATATATTCTATATTCACAAAGGTTCATTGAAATCGTCTTTATATCTAATTGAAAAGTGGTATTGATAATATCATAAAAATAGGACAGCTATTCAAGTTAGTAAGTTATTAAAGACACTACGTTCTCCATTTAACGTCTGAATTTGGAGCCATTGCATTAAGAAATGGAACTCAGAGGTCTCGACAGAATGAAGAGAGATCTTATTACATTTAGACGTTTTCTCGCTACGCCACGACGTATTAATTATAATATTCAAAGAGAATATATACTTTTTTGCTTAATTTCACACTATACCGCACATGGCAAGTTAGGCAGAGGGAACTTGGGAACCTACTGCTGAGACACTCCGTTCCCATTTAGACACTTCACTCATTTTCTACTGAATTTACAACATTGAATGTTGGATGGCACTCAACCCCTACTTTTCGCCTCGTTACTAGAAGAAAGACATTAAAATATTAAATTTCATTACCTCGGATGGGGAACGAACCTGTCACGTTTTCAATATCTGGCTTGCCTTTGCGCAACAACGGGGCAATTTCAAAGAAAATATGCATCAACATTAGAAATCTTACGCATATTAGGTACAGCTAATTGTTAATTACAAAATAGTTTAAGAGGATAAAGCGATGGCCCCGACGATAATTCGCAGCCAAGCCAAATGATATTTTATTCCTGCTAAACAAAATATGGATGTACGCTCCGTTGCCGCTGGCGCAAGTCCCGGATACGGTTAGAAATCAAATTGAACGCTGTTTCCTTTACCAGCTATGTAGATTTGCCGAAAATTTTAATTAATTTATGTTAACTAATGTTTTTTTTTTGTGTTGTAATTGTTATGATTATGTATGTTGATTGTTAATAATATAAGTACTTATTTATGCTTTACTTATATATTATATATGGATTTTTAGAATAGTAATCATTGGTCGTGGCAATGTTCTCAGTTAGACACATCAAGTGTAAGTAGTTATACTTATACTGTATATATAATATAAAAATATAATATGAAAGGCTAACAACATAAAGAAATAAAATGTTTTATACTCCTTTATTCTTTGATTTGAATAAACTTCTTCCTGATGTCTATTGAAAATGAATTTGATCCCGCCAGTTTGAAACACGGTTTTTCTATAAAGTACTATATAAAATAATTTATTTTTTAAGTTAAGTTGTATCCAAGCTTATTCCGAGAAATGTTTAAAAATGTACAAACAAACAATATGCATAAATAAAGTTGACAATAATAACTATTAAATAATAACCTACTACTAACCCTAAGTTAAATAATAACTGAGAACGTGTTGAGACTTTTTACCTGTACGTATGTATTTAAGAGGCAGTTATTTACATTGGCATTGCGTGTTGGTGGCGGAACTCAACGCCGCACTTTGCCTTGTTAACAAAGCTGAGAAATAAAAATATCAAAAGATTTAATTTGAAAATATTAAATACTTAATTTTCTCAAGTGTAGTCACAACCTGTCGCGTTTACAGTCACACGCTTGTACCCCACGACAGACCTCAGGTTTATTTACTAAGGCATTAAATTTCACAATGATCGACCGTCAAGGCTGTACGAGGTCTAGTTATCCTTCACGTTATAATGATAATCCGTTATAATCCAAAGTTAATTAATTTTAATCCGATAAATTAGGTCGAGCAATGGAATACGTACCTACTATAATTTTTAAACTGACCTAAATTCTTAATTTTTTTTTATTTTAAATACAATTTTAAAAAAAAAAGTTAACCATTTCATATTATACATATTATTTTCATAATGTTTCTTTACAGAAATAAGGAAGACAGGTTTTGTATGTTCACAATTAAATTTAAAACATATCCTGAAAATGGCGAGCGATATTTATATTATTGTATGTATATGTATTTCTGTTTCTATATTCTTTTATAGTTTTATAATGGCAGTGTTGAGTTTTGTCACTCAACACGCATTGCCTTGAATTGGTCGGCAAGCGAAGATCGAAATGGAGTGTCTTTACACTAGGTTCGAAGTTTCCTCCCCACTCTTACTTAAAGTTGAAAAAAAAGAAAAAATATACTCTTATCACTCTGCTCCTCCGTTAATGTGAAAACGAAATCGCTTTTTGAAAGACTGTGGTGGATCAACAAATTGCATGTTGTCTTATTAGAGATGCTTAAGGAAACATATCTATAGTAAAATTATTAGTCCAACAGTTAGTTAGTATTAGTTATAATATTTCATATAACATTGCGTTTATCGTTTCGATGTTATCTCTTGTACTGAGTATTATCAGACACTTAGGGTTTGTTTTAAGTGGCGTAAATCACCTTTTTTTTCAAAACACTTTTGGAGCGTGTCAGTATTAACAACTCCCTTAATTACTCTTGAACTTGTAATAATATGCCTTAAATTAACAAAGAATTTTCTCACTCAACTTTATTAATTAAAAAAAAAATTATAAATATTAAGCCATTTTAAACCACCTGATCTCACGATAGTATCCTATGTCGAAATGTTATTTCGATATAAAAAACCATACGCTTTAAAGTAATCGTTGTCATAACGAACAAGCGACAATCGCGATATATAATTTAAAGCAACAATTCTGCATAAGTAGGTACACACTGCACTGTGCGTGCAACAATCGTGCACGACCTCGTTTTACTGATGACTAATGAGTCGATTACGTTGAGTTTACTTGCATTTTTCTATAAAATCACTTAACTGCATAATTTGAGACGTTTACTTGTTAAATATATCGTTAAATTGCGTTACAAGTTGTTATCATTGTTGCATATATTATGATTTGTTTAGTCGCGATTATATGTTTTCTATGTGTAAAGAAATGAAATTTTCGAGACATTGCGGTATGTGGTATAACTTGACGCCGCGATTTGTCTTGTCAAAATAATTCGTTGCCTTGACTGGAGTCGAATCTAAAATCGCGTGTACAATCAGAGGCTGTGTCGCGCCATGATGAATCATGTGCAGTGTTGGTATATAATATTTTACAATTTCTCCCTCTCTCTCTCTCAGCCTCACGTTATGGGATATAACGTGAGGCTGAGAGGGAGAGGGGTACTTGGCAGGGTAGGGAGGGAATTTGGGAACCTAGTGTTCAGACACTCCGTTCCGTTCCCCACAAGTAATAATCAATAACAAATTATTTACCGTCTTAAGATACTCTATGTGTTTTCATCATCATGACACTTTTAATTTCATTATTGATCACTTGTCATCGTAACTGATGTCTTCAATATATTTATTTTAAATATCTAATAGTATAATATTAAGCGAACTAGTTTCATTTCGTATTAAAATAACACGTTTAGCGTTTACTTTGAACTGGTTCAGGATGCTTAATATGTCAATAACTGAGTGTGTTAGACTTGTGATCCACTTGTATATATAGCGTTGTTACTATTTTTTTGCTATATCTTTTTTTTAATAATATCTATTTTTGTACATTTTCCTTTTAAAGAACAAAGATATTAATTATATTTTAATGGATTTCCCTGCGTGGGTTGGGCAGAATACGCTTGCTGTAACGTACTTACTTAGAATATTATTTGGGACTTGGTATTAAGTGTAGTTTTGAAAAGCCTCATTGAAATACGCATTAACGTTCGCTTCTACCGCCCAAATTATATCTAAATTAAGAATCGACCTCATAACTTTTGGGTATAAATGCAGTTGCATAATTGCAAACAATACTATGATGACATCAATAAAAATATATAAACATAGAAATTTTGAGTTTAAAGCACTTTGTGGTCCAGTTTTTATATCGGATGTTTCAGTATAGCCTCTGCTTCCTCCTCCTGCTACATTAATTAATTAAATAATGACGATAAACAATAAGTAAGAGAGATTATTCTCATATAACAAATTTATTTTTTTTATAAATTTTCGACCAAAAAATCCACAGCTTTATCTAATCCGATTTGAATGGAACAAAATTTTAACAAAAACGCCTATACATCGGTTTATTAAGACAGGAGCTACGGTGCCACAGCTCGACTGACAGACGTCAAACTTCTCAGAAGAGAATTGTGATAGTTATTGCAGAACTTAGGCTTTTTAAATACTAAGCGGAGCACTATTTTGCTTTTTCTAATATATTAATTACACCGAAATGTGTGCTTATAATATTAAACGATTATAAATATAACTTACATTTTTTTTGTATAGAAAAATTCAATGCAAAATGTCAGTATTGTCAGCACTACAATTAAATGAACACTTAACATAATAAATTACAACAAAAATCATAATTTCTATATCCAAAGCGCTACACAACCAGTGAGCTCTCAGCTTTATTATCATAATCTCGTAAGCAAATGATTTACCACGCCCTGTGTGATGTGATATGTGGAGCGATAAGTCAAATGTGTTTGTGTATCATATATTCTTGCGGCGTTGAGTTCCGCCACTCAACACGCAATGCCAACGTCAAATTCGGCGGAAAGTGGAGAACGGACGTCTTAACACTTGGGTCCGAAGCTCCCTCTGCCTGCCCTGCCATGTGCGGGATACAGCGTGAAGCTGAGAGATAAAAAAAGAAAGAATGATATATTCTTTCCGTCCATACCTCCACATAAATATATCTTAAAAGAAAAAGTAAACATAAAACCAATATAAATAAGTTCTTAAAGAATTAAAAAACCTAAATGCACACGTTAAATATTAAATGCTAACGATGCTGATACAGCAATTAGATGAAGTTTTCAAGTGCTCTTGGAAGTGAGTGAGTATTATATAGCGAATAATACCAGTGACCGGAAACGAGTGCGTTACGATAGTAGCTTTTAACAGCTTCGTCGTATAGTACAACATAAGTGCAGGAGTTCCGCGTAGTTACCACGTCGAATATTAGAAAGTGTTTAGCGTGTTGAGTGGCGGAACTCAACGCCGCGTATTGCCTTGTTACCGAAGAAATGAACATATTAAATATTTAATTTCCTCGATTAAGTATCAAATCCACAATATATAGGCCCCTTACATGTTATTTAGGTATTGAGCAATAATTAGTTTTATTTTACAAGTCTTGGTTCGAGTTTTTTTTATGTCGATTACTAATATTATTTATTAATTAACATACATTTGAAATCGAAATGAGGAAACTGTACACACAAATATCCTTGTTTTCGAAACTGAACAAAAACGTTTCCTCTGAAATGATATTCGATATAAAACAATTAAATGTATAAAATAGTTGAAAAATCAACCGGTGCATGTCGAAATATGTTAACGTTATAATGAAACATCGGTGCAATAGCCTCGCTCATAATCCGGTAGGCGAAACGAATCCGTTTGAAATTAATGTGATTATGAAAAAAAAAACACTAGTTTTTTAATTGTGTCTTAACCAGTGCCTTGACAGTGTCCTTAATTTGGATACTGTGATTAATTTTGTTTTTGGTTTAATTAGTACTTACTTACTTACTAAACCTACTGGAGGAAATGAAATATTTAAAATATAATAATAATATTTTTAATTTAAATATTTTTGTTTTCATTTCTCCTCTCTGGTAACAAGGCAGAAAGAGAGGCGAAGGCCGAAAGGGAGGCTACTCAACTTCGACAGAAAGTGAGAAACGGAACGGAGTGTCTTAACACTAGGTTGCCAAGTTTTATCTGACTACCGTGCCATGTGCGGGATACAGCGTGAAGCTGAGTATATTATAAAGATAAGAGTTTTTTTGGTTAACATGTTAATCTCAGAGGCTAGTAATACGAATGGAAGTTTTTTTTCTTTTTCGTGTAGCACTCTGTAACTGCGGTCAGATTCAGAGTCAGGTTTCCCGCACACATAATGTGTAATATATATACAGCGTGTAGTTATATCTATGCGGGAGAAGCCACAAGTAAATGCTAGTATTAGATATAACTACCTTTAATAGACACATTTTTACTTTTATATTGTAGCTTTTGTAATAACACTGCTCTGTGCGTAGTTCCGCCAATTCAAATGTATTGTCTTGAAAATTCGGCGTTACTTAGGGAACGATGTGAAGTTAATTATTCTTGAAAGTTTTAAAATAAAGGTATTATATATAATTTAAAACATATAAAAACTATATAGCTTTTTTTGTAAACAACGAGCTTAACAATAGTTAACTTTGTATTTGAAATAGCTATTTGTTGAGATCTCTCGGTGTACTCGCAAAACCAATCTGACGAGCTCGGCGGGAATGTGGTCTGGTGGAAAAGCCGCATTGATGATGAATATTTCGCTAGTTTCTTGCTTTCTACAGGTACTCTAGTTATGTATAATATATTTGTTCGTAGTCAACGTTTTTTGTATTGAAGTTTGATATTTATATTTAATTGTTTTAGGTTTTTGGATTATTTTTTAAGCGTCGACGCAAAAAGCGGGGTATTGTAAGTGTGACTTGTTTGTGTGTGTTTGTCTGTGGTGTCTCCTTAATGAATGAAGCGATTTGAGCGCGATCTTATAAATCGAAAGCCTTGTTTTCTTTCTGGTACTTTGATATGTCACTCAACACGCAATGTAACAAACTTGGTGGAAAGTGGAGATTGGAGTGTCTTAACACTAGGTTTCCAAGTTCCCTCTGTCTACCCTGCCATGTGCGGGATACAGCGTGAAGTGTGAGTGAATAAATCAAAAATATACATTATCTAATAGTCACAGAACATTAAGTACACTATTATTAATATAATGATAAGTTGGGTTCCGCCACTTAACCCGCAACACGCATGCAATGCTTTTTGTCTACATACATGTAGCACAAGTAACTTACTAGTATTCAATTTATGGGTACATTTTTGAACTATATATTGATTTTTTAGATCGATTTTGAGTATAAGTGTTGGTCTAGATAAATAAACATTAAATATAATAAAATTAACAAAATTAAAAAAAAAAACCTGACCCAAAATATCATCATCATTTTTTAACTGTTAATGATATTAACAATAACTTATATATTTAGGCGATATATTGAAAACCAAAACCGTCATACTTCCCCACAATCTACATAAAAAGGATACACGGGTGCAACATTGTATTAAAACTAACAAAAAATCACAAGCAACATTTGTAAATCGTTTGCCACATTTTTTTTTGGCAGGACGACTTGATGTATGTAATTTAGGAAGAGAAATCTCGCCCAATATTCATTGAATGTTACACACAATGTACGCGCAAATCGTTGTAGCCGGTCGATCAGTGTACCGGAAACACAGTCTAATTCTCTTTCCACTTGATCGCCAGCGCACTAACGTCGAAATAGTTGTATCTAACTACCGACTGCTAAAACAAGTTTGTACGGTGCGCAGCGCTATTAAAATACCATCGGCCCACGCACAGTGTCACGACCGGTTCTATCATCTATATATATAAGCGGAAAGTCTACTTTCCCCCATCACCTGTTCTACCAGTTCGTGTATTGAGGTATGGATTTTTATAGACATAAGATGTATGGAGTTTTAGTTGACTTGTCGGTGATAAGACCTTGCGCATCCATGGATTGGTTAGACATGAGTCTTGTTTTTTTTTTATAGTTCTATATAATGATTGCGTAGTAAAAAATGTTTTTTATATATATTATATTTTATGTTTATTGTAGGTTATTTAAGTTTTTATCGATCATTTGTAGATGATTATTAAGTTTTTGAATTTAAAAAATAAATACTATTAAAAATTATGCCTTTGAAATTTCACAATTATAGAATCAGAATTTTAAACCTTGTGTTATTGATATTTATAGTTTATTTTGTATGTATACATTTTTTAAATATATAATGTTATTATATTTAAAATATACATATAGTTGATATTTATTCTCCTTCAAATTTTAATTTTATTATTAATAAGTTTAGTTATGATTCAAATCAAATTGACTGTCTGTAAAAAAAAACATTTTTTTTTGTTTAGCATGTATCCCATACATAGGCATTGCGTGTTGAGAGGCAGAATTTAACGCTGCGCTTAGCCGTACTACCAGAGCGAAATAATGAAAATATTAAATATTTAACTAGAAAACATTAAATATTTCGTTTCTTCAACTCGGAATTGAAGTCCAATCATTGGACCCACAATCTGTTTCATAATCACACGCTTATGGAGTATTTGCCACGACAGGCCTCAAAAACAATATTTTGATTGATAATTTCGCTTATTCTTGTAAAGCATTTATTTTTATAGCTGATATCAATCACGTATATATATATATATATATATATATATATATATATATATATATATATATATATATATATATATATATATATATATATATATATATATGTATCTATTAATAAGTTTTGTATTACCATAATCCTATCACAGCCGTTATACTAAGAATGGGTCGCCGAAAGTGTAAACTTAACATCTCCAATTCTTCTCCAGTGAGTTTAAACAGCTGGGAGCTTGACCTTAATCCACTAATCACTTATGTAAATAGACGACACCTCATAAATTATACATTTATTTATTTTGAAATTATATTGTGTTTCGATTTCGTCCTCTTGTAGTATTTCGTTGTTTTAGTTTTTTTTTATATTTTAGTTTTCGCGGCGTTAAGTTACGTGAATCAACACCGCGATTTACTGCGCACTAAATTCTCTGTGTATTTTTTTTTATATCCCATATATAATCCAGTATAAAGTTTATATTAAATTACAAAATATTTTGTTTTAGCTTCACTTTATATTCCACACAAAGCAGAGGTAACCTGGAAACCTAAAATTAAGACACCTCGTTCCCAATAAAATATTTATGTTTTTCCTTTTTTTTCCAAATTCTTGAGGAAACTTTGTTTCCAGAGGACAAAATTAAAAAAAAAGTATTTCATTTCTTCCAGTGACCATCAAAGACAAACACAACCTGTCGCGTTTTCAGTCGCACGTTTGTGCCCTGCGTGGTGCACTATACGTCTCCAACTCCAAATTTTGTTTTTATATTAAAAGCAAGTCAAAGTGTCGATAATATTCATGGAATAAATCATGATAATTTTTATGTGTACATAAATTTTGTTCTATACAATTTCCTAATACAAATTTCGGTCAGATG